>JAQGEQ010000384.1:0-42578 GCA_034620365.1 Pegea sp. RAD2-039
ACTTTTTCATACTTAGTTGTTTGTGAAAGCTTGAATGGCATTTAATTCACTAATCTGACTTCAAATGTCAAATATTTATACAAATTTTCTAAAGTCAAACACTTTTCTAAACAATTTAACTTTTTATGGTTAAATCTTGTTCAAAATCTATAATAATAGATCATACTTCTACATTTTATATAGTTAATGACTACAATACGGCAAAAATTTCATTATAAATATATCCGAAACAGAATAACACCATTACTCAATATTTAGCTTTCTACAGCTGAATTGGCCTTTACTTGACGCAAAAATGGTCATTAACTCTTTCCTAATATTTTGCTAATAAAACTACAAAGAAAATCACTTGATGCAAAAGTGCTTCAACTCTACCAAAAAAACTGTTCATGCTCTCCTACTTCATCAAGCATCTATAGCATTAAAGTCTATATCTTCATTAGCTACTTTTATTGAGTAATGTAAGGTCATGAAGAGTTTCGTAAAATAGAAATAGCAGTTGTACTCGGCAATCATGTAGCCACACACAGACTAACATGACGAAATCACTACAGAGGAATTGGGAGACTCCGACAAGCTGTAGTCGCTGAAAAAGTTAAAAAGTCACCTGATAATGGTCAGCAGATGATGTACTTTTGCATGATATAACTAAATCACTTATGGTGGACAGTTGATCAGGGGATCTTTAATCAGATTGGAGATGGTTTCCAATTGCCATGGTTATGGCACATCGCGATGGGAGTCGAAATGAAGTCGAATATAAATCTTTCGAGTTTATGGTGATGATGGTGGTTGTTGGAAAGCAAACGCCAGGATAATCAGAAGTATTTCACAGCAATTGCATCATCTACTTTCGATTTACTACATAAAACTGGAAAACAATCAAAAGCAGAGGTAGGAAAGAATTGATACTTACAAGGTGACCTTGACATTTGGATTCCAACAACTGTCTTGGTGATAAAATTGGATTACGAAAGTAATCACGATTCAATAAAAGCTTGAAACAAGAAACTAGCTGCTGATGATCACGACATGAAATGATTAACAAGATATTAGATGTCATCTGTGCAGTGAAACCGAAATTGATCTTCGGAAACGGATCCAATTAGCAATAATGTCATCATAAGTTAATTAAGAGGCAACAGGAACAAAAATAGAAGCTTATAACTCTTGAATACCCATTCTTTTTCTTCTTCACATCTATAAAATAACATGATAATATTAAACGAAATATAGAAAAATGGTGTTAAAGACATTTTTTTTCATTTTTAAGTCTAAAGAGAGGTTTTACAAGGCAATCGTACAACTTGTCGATGAAAACATAAAGAAATGATAGTAAAGATACATTTATATGAAAGCTAAGATCCAATGAAGATAAAAAAAGGATGAAACTTATACAGACTTGCTCTATTGCTGTACAAGATGGTGGGAATCAGACTAAAGTAGTATATATTTAGCAGTTTAAAGAAATTTGTGATTAGGGTAGTTACTTTAGGAATCGAAAGACTGTTTTGGTGACTAATTTTGATGAAAAACTTAAATTTATGTCAAAATACCATACTCATAGCCTAAGGCAAACCTTGTAGTACTTCGCTCAGTCCCACAGCGGCTCCTTAGTGCAGTTCATGCCACTGCTCGACCGGCTCAGTCCTTGGAGGTAATTCTTTTCCCAAAGTTACTGATCCAGTTTGCCGACTACCCTGACCAAGATTGATCTATCGGCCAGTGGTTTTTACTTTAGAGACCTGCTAGAGATACTGGTAGGATCTAGCACCAGAAAATAACCAACTTTTTCGGATTTTCGTTAGTCAACGCGAGTGCACTGGAGACAACAACGACGCTGACATCTGAAAGTAGCTCGGTAGACGAAAACACATATTTTTATGATCTTTTGATTGTAATCTCAATACACATTTTATTGCCTTTTTATTGTTTTTGACTTTAAATTAGTAAAATGAGAAAGCAAAGTAAATTTAATTAAATTTTTAAATCTAACTTTCTACAAAATTTAATGTTTGATATAGATGCAAATAAAATTATTGGCGAGTTTTTCATTTTAAATAAAACTTTATCAATTTATTGAAAGAAATCTACTTGAAAATAATATTGAACTTTAATAGTTTATATAGATTAAACTTTTTATTGGGTGCTATAACATTATTTTATAATTTGACAAAGTTATCAGTAAAAAGTTCTACATTTATACAACATATTATGATTTTTAAAACAAATGAATCAGTAACAATCTCTTTATGCTTAATTATCACTGCTTTAAATTTGAAAAGGTCAATTAACTTCTTTTTTAAAATATTGTCAATTGCAAAAATATACTATAATCTGATGTAATTTACTTGCATAAAGTATTTACAATGATTGCTTACTATTACTAGATTTGGAAACAAGAAATACATTGATCGATTCAAATAACAAAACCAAAATAGAAAAAAATACAAAAAAAGCAAAAGCAAGTAGGATCTGTATCTAATTTACACATACGTTTATTTACAGCAAGAAGAATCTTTTAATAAGTAGTTTATTATGTTTTAAGACGAGCTGACCTAAGAAAAATAAGATAGTTTTGCAGTATATCTACAAATATCTGCAATCATCATTAGTGTTTTAAAAAATTGTTTAAAAATTGCATCACTAAATTTTGACTAAAGTCCACACAAACAAAGCTGTAGTGTATGTGCGTAAAAACTTTAAGTTTAAAAAGAGCGCTCATTCTTTGAATGCGTCATAATAAAAGAGAGAAAAAAACTGTTTCTCTTTTTAAATTTCTCTTTTTTTCTACTGTTTCCTCAAACGATATTATTTACTTCTCAATTCAGTTTTCACAAACACCAGTACAGTAACGTTATAAGATTTCTTCGACTATTTTTACAGTGAGAGTAACTTGAATTGAGCTTTTTTAAGATTTTTTATAGAGAATTTTCAGAAGTTGTATCTATTTTATTGTTTGTCTTTTATAAAGTTAAGAATTAGTAAATAAGAACTATAATTAAATAATTAAGAACTAGATTAATAACTAAATAAGAATTAAATAAAAACTAAATAAGAACAAAATAAAAAACTAAAAACTATTTTAAATATTTTTATCCAAAAATGGATATTTTTCAAAACGAGAAAGAAGCTTTTGATAAAGTATTTAGCCAATGGAACAATTCATAAAGAAGGTTTATCTTTCAAAAAAGTTCATTATGCAAAAACCTTTGAAGTATTTGCTGAGCATTATATCAAGATTCACCCTGATCAGTTTCAAAAAATAAAAAAGAATGATTTCTTTCTACAGTAAGTTGTGTTTATCAACCTTGAATATGTATAGTTTTAATTTTTAACATTAAATTTTTTATTAGTAGTCATTTTAAACAACAAATTATTTTTTTAGCTCTAAAAAAAAGGTTTTACCATCTGCTGGAGCAGTTATTTTTGATTCTACTTTTACCAAAGTAGTTATGGTCGTAAATAAAGGCAAAATTTTTGGATTTCCAAAAGGCCATGCGAAAGAAAATGAAACGCCCAAGCAGACAGCACGACGAGAAGTTTTTGAAGAAACTAACATTCAAAACATAGAATTTGAAAATGGCGCTAAAGAATTTGTAGCTTTTGGAAATATCATTGTTTTCTTTGTTGTGCATAATATTCCATTGGAAACTGAGCTGAAATCTAATGATAATATTGAAATATTATCGGCAAAATTTGTGAACATAAGCCGACTCGACAAGCATAAAATGAGGATAAGCAAACTGACTAGTGAGATGCTACCATGGTTAAAAGCATATAGCAGAAGTCAGCAAATTCCACCAGTTGTTACAAGCAGGTAACTAGAAACTATTTAAGACCTTTTTGTTTTTCTTTTAGTATTTAGTGATAAACTCTCATAAATTTTTCACACATCAGTTAGTAAATCATAAAAACATTAAACCTAATTGTGCTTTAACAGCTCTTTAAAATTAAATTTAACTAAGATTTCTTTTATTATAGGTTGCTAATAAATCAAAAACTGCAAAATCAAGTAAAATTTTTTAACCAGACTATCAAATTAGGTATAGTATATTTCAAAATAAATATATAAATCTGATCCTGAAATTTTAGAAAACCTTCTTCAAAACATTGGGATTTCTGATAATGTTAGTGATAGCCATGTCATAAAATATACGTTTGACCATAAAAAAGCCATAAAAGAGAATGTGACTTTTGAATGGTGTGGGTTAGGTGAAGTAAAGATGCCTGTGGCTTGTGGCTGGAGAAAAGGACACTTGTTCATATCTAAAATGAGAAAATCAAGCGCAGGTTGGTTAGTAAGAAAATTAATTTCGATTTCTAAACTTTTTCAATAAAGGAAAGTGTATAAACGATGGTAATCAATGGTTTACTCCCAATGAGTTTCTAATAAATTGTGGACAAACTAACGATTGGAAGATTAGCATACATAACAGAGGAATAAACATGCAAAATCTTATGAAACAAAAGGTCCTTATATCTCATAGAGCTGATTGCAATTGTGCTAAATGTAGAGTCCCTGCCAATACAAATGCTGTTAGTACATTTTTTTTTCTACAATATATTGTTTAATTGAGGTAAAAAACATCAGTTTATCGATGTTATCATCAGCAGTTTCTCTTAATCGATAGTAATTTGTTATTTAGTTGCTATCACATTTTTATTATGTGAATTAAAAATTAACACTTAGATTCAAACTTTAAATCGGTTGACTCATAAAACTTCATTATTAATAATACTAAAATAATTTCTAGTTACTGCGTAATAAATATTTTTGTAATGTTTTTGCTTATTTTCCTTTAAAAGCGCTAGTTTAATTGTGGATTTAAATGATTAAAAAAATTTGTTATACTTAAACGAATAAATATTATTTTATCAGGTGCCTGAACCTGCTAGAATCTTTGTTCTTACTTCCTCCTAAAGTGTTTCCACTGTAAGTAAGGACTACTTTCGGCATAAAAAATCAACCTAAAAAGTGAGTATACAAATTGTTTGTTACTGGTTCTAACAGTATCATTTTCAGTCTTTACAATTTACAAGCTGTGACGATTTTCTGTTTGCTTTAAATTGTTCTTAAGGAGGAAATAGTAAAGCGAAAGCATATTTCTTCCGAACTTAGCAGATGACTTTTACATTTGTTGATGCCTTATCTGAGGAAAATGTTAAAATTTTAGATTTTCACTGCCAAAAAAGAACAATCAAAATTGTATTTATCTTTCTATGATATTTCTTTATGTTTTTTTTTTATTTACTGTATGGTTGGTCCGATCTGTCGATTGGGGATGGTGGCGGGAACCTTTTTTATCATAACTAATATTCTTGTTTATGGGCACTATTTATTACAAACTGGACTTTGCATTTTGATGTTTAGATTTTAAAATCATTCTCTTTTGTTTGTTTAAGTGTTTACATTACTGTGAAAGTATTTCATAGTATTATTTATAAATGACTGTTCGATTTTATCGCAATTTTTTTGAAGTATTCTGACAATTTATAAACTTTTACAAGTTTCGGTTGAAAAAATAAATAATTTTTATAAAAGAACTGTTCAATTTTACTTGGATTTTAGAACTATAACTTATTCAGAGATTGACAATTATCAATATAAACTCGGCTTAAATCAATGATTAGCTACACCATCTGGATTACAGTAAAATATAATTTAGCGAATCAATACTTTCATTTTGGAGATTTTTCTTGAAAAAATGTTTTTTTTTTGTTTTTAAAATCATATCTTGCATCACTAAATGAAATAAATTATAACTGCTTATTGGATGCTATAATCGTAAAATCTGTAGAAAGATAGGACAAAGTTAAACTCATCAGTTTCAGTGGATCCACAAGATCAATTTCTTATTCTATAAAAGTGAAAAGTGAACAAACGATTTTTCATCTGAACATACGTATATACAAAAGTTACACAGTCGAATCAATTTCTTGCTCTATCAATAATACAATTCTTTGTTGACTATTACTTGCCACTGTAAGTTTAAGATTATTAAAGAAGCTTGATTTGTATATTTAAATTAAAAAATTAAAGAAAAATACTAAAAAAAATGTAGATATAGATTAAAATTATATATAGATATATGAATAGTTTGTGATAAATTTTAAAATAATCTGAAACTATATTTGATATGTATTGAATAAACCAAGAATTGTTCAAAATACCTTTTAATAATTTTTATCAGCCTCAAGTAGTAAAAAGATTAGAAGATGACTTCTTACAACTAGTAAACATGAAACGACCTTTTATCGCTTGGTATAAGATTATTTTAAGACTTTTCTCCTCGTTTTTCTATGATTATATAATGATTTATGGATTAATATTTCTAATTAATTTAAAACAATTTACTTGGATATGATAACAAAAGATTAAACATATTTGACATCATTATTTTTTTCTAGAACCCTTTTGGGTATTTTCAAAATAAATCAAATTTTCTTTAAATATATATTTAAGATTTACTAATCTCAAAAGTTGAAAGCTTAACGTTTAAGTATATACAGGAAATTTGAAAGATTAATTTAAAAAAATACTCTTGGTCATTTATTAATTATTATTTTTGAAGATCCTAAGAGTAAACGAATGTTATTTTCATAATTGTAGAAAGCAAATATTGATTGAATTAATTTTGTTAATGTCATTTGATAATTATATAAGGAAATAAACTTTCAGTATTACTATTAAACTTTAGCAGATATCAAAGCATGAAATTACAGCTTCTGAATAATAGATGCCCATTATGCCAGGTAGAACCAAAAACTAAACAGGATAAGGTCAGTCATCTTAGAAAGTTATCACTAAATAAAATTAAAAATTTATTAAAATTAGTATAATATAAATGATAAAAAATGAATTTAGCTGACAGAACAACGCAGCTTTAGTAGAACATGAGAGAGACTGCACAGCTGACGGTGAATATAAGGATGGTTTGTAACTCTACTGTTTAATTTTAGCATTAAATGGTAGTTTTCAATTTACCTGAGAAACAACTAAAAGACTGATTATTATTATTATTTATATCACTATTGATAATTACTTATTATTATTCTATAAGATTCAGTTTAAAAACCATAATACAACGGTTTCTTCAAGTTAACTATTTAGCTGTGGATATCTATATACTATATATACTATATATATATATATACTATATATAGTATTGAGGTAGAAGTATTTTTTTCACTTTTAATATATTTACTAGTTTTTTCAATTTTATATTATGATTCAGGTGGATTGTGTAATGGCTTCCTTAAATGAAAAGATTGTCACTGACCACATAAATGTAGATGGTTTTGATGTTGTGAGAGGACTGAATGACTATTGCCTGCGAAGCTTAGGAGGCATAAGGATCCGAAACTTTTTGCATGCTTATGTTCCTAACAAACAAGTGTTTTTACAAGCCACTTTAGCTATCAAGTATTGGGCAAAAAGTCAGTTCTTATAAGATTTGAAACAAAAAATTGCTATGTTCTTATTTTCATTTATTTATTTTATTAAAGTTGTAAATGTTTCTTGAAACTAAAAATTACTCTAAGAAGTAAATTTCTTACGCAAATATAAATAACTGGCATCTAGAAATCGATATCCGAAGAATGTGATAAGGAAATATGGAAATACTACCAGTTGCCTAATAAAATACCTTTCGAATCCTAACCAAACGCTCAACTGTAATGAAATACTATCCACCTTTTAGTTTTCTTAGTTTGTACAACCAGTCCGTGATGCACTGTTTAATAAATATATTTAATGTTATCGACAAAAGACTAAAAGAATAGTATGTTATGATAGAGTTGAGTTTTTTTATTAATTCTTTCCATTTTTAAAACTACTTTCGTGTATGTTTTTAAGGAAGAGGAATCTATGGGAATATCTTACGATATCCTGGAGGTATTTCTTGGACATTGCTAATCGCTAAAGTTTGCAAAGAATCAAATTTAGAGACAGTAGAAGAAATAGTTGGTGAATTTTTCAGGAAGTTTCACTACTGGTAAAAATGCTGTTTGTTAATTTGTTTATTGTTGAACTCAAACCTAAAACTAATTTAAAGGGGTTGGCCTCGACCTGTTGAATTAACACCATCATCTCATGAGCGAGTTCCTCCCTGGTTTAAATTACAGGATAAAGAACTCCGTATGCCAGTAATAACTCCAACTTATCCAAAAGCTAATTCAACATACAATTTAACGTGGTCAGCATTGAGAGTCATTAAACGTGTAAGTGCAGTTAATATTTTCAGAGTAATATGTTTTAATCAGAGATGAATTTAATTTTTAACAAGTACTATCCCTTATAGGAGTTTCTAAGAGGCTATAACTTATTCAAGAAGTGTGCCAAAAATCAATGTTCATGGTCGCATTTATTTGCACCTGCGACATTTTTCCAAGACTTTCCAAAATTTATAGTTGTAAGTGCACATGCTGGAAAGGATGATTTTGAAAGATGGTAATTAATTTACTTTCTTAATGTCATAACTTAGTATTTTTACTGAGTATTTTTTTCAAACGTATTGTTACTGAATTGATTTGGTTTGATTAGGAGTGGCGTGGTTCAAGCTAGTATTCGAAAGCTAGTAGAAGCATTAGATAATGAAGATATGGTTCAAGAAGCTCATATCAATGTAAACTATTTTACTAAATCTTCTGATAAAATAGTTTAAGTGTCTAAAAAACAATTTTTACCTAATAAACTAGCTGATCTCACCAAAGTAAAACAATAATTACGTACGTTAAAGTTTAAACTGTTGCTTATGAATGGTACTTCTATTTCAACTATAATATTGTGTTTCAGTTATAGATTGGTAATAAGATTTAACACTATTGTTTATCTAACCTATAAACTGAATAGTTCCAAAAGTTCTTTTACGGTAGACCATCAAATGCTTGTGGTAACAATGAAAGTTCAGGAAAAGTAATAGTTTTGAGTTTTTTACAGATTCACTCGTAGTTGAATCATAGGATTAGATTGCGAACAAGTTACTGAAAAAATTAAAATTAAAATTTTAGTAAGTAATTATACAAGAGCCATGTTAACGAAGCTAATAATCAAATCTAAATAAAATTGAATTTTTTTAGGCGTATCAATGTTCACTTCTGGAAAAAGTTCGACCTTTACAATTGTATACAGGAAACATTGAAGTATGATATTCTTACAAATACATTTCAGTTAAACGTTATTGACAAATAATTTAAGTACTTTTATTAATCTATACAGGTGAACGTTGCAGACTCTAATAATCTACTAAGTTTTATCCCAGAAGATCAACAAGATATAAGATCGATGATTAAAAATGTAAGTTTATTACAAACATACAAAAATACAATTTTTTTCGTTTTTACAGCAACAAACTGAAGGATCGTCCAAACCTTCAACTTCAGTTGATACTTTTAAGTATGACGATAGTAATAACATATGTAGTGAGAAAAAGCTGGAAGATCCAAGCAGCGCTCGAGCAGCAAAAATTCCTTTGAAGACGAATTCCTTGAAAAGATCCAGTTCGGTCTTAACTGACTCAGAACGAAGAGAAAAACGTTTGGCGAGATTTCGAAGCTTTGATTCAAAATCAATGGGAAGCACTCTAGTCTGTCCTCAAAAGCGAGTCAATGATGAATCTATTGATGATATTAGAAACCGCATTTTAAAATCAACCAATCAAAACACAACTACTAGCAAAACTTCTTCTACTTCTGCAATTGAATGCCACCAGATACCTGTTTTTATAAGCAAACGACATCAAAACTCTGTAAGTTATCAACATGTAACCTATAGTCTTAAATATTTGATTAAAAATCTTCTGGCTAAATTTTACAGAAGATGAAAATCAAACCTAGGAATAATCGGGTGCTGACTTATCCTGATCAATTAGCTCGCTTCAATAACTCTTGTTTTGGTAATGATGGACTAAAAATAACTTTTAACAATAACCTAGCGACGAATAATGAAGAAGAAACGAAATTCTAATGCTTGATAATTACATAAATATTCTTTTCGACTTTAAACATTTCTTTATTTAAATTTATTTTATAATTTTTTGCAAGCATAATCAACCAGTGATGAATATTCTGCTTTAATCTCTTTATCATGAATATATGAAAAGTGTTTGTTTTTGCCATCAAGTCTCTTGCTGTTTGTCAAATTTCATCAGCATTTTATTGTTTAATTTTTGTATTCTCTTTTTTAATCAAATTCTTATTATGGCAGAAGCATCACACATTATTGCTTGAGATAATATAAAGTTTAATATCCTAATTGTATGCGTTATTCCATTACTTTAATATTTGATTAACGTAACTTTAGCTTTTATACTTAGTCTAGCTTTAGAAAGTGTTGCAAATCAAAGTTGATAGTATGTCACCTAAATAGACTGAAGTTAATCTATAAATTATCCTGTTAAATGCTATTGCTATTTTGACGAAAGGTTTTTCGATAATATTTGTAAAATTTATTATTTAATAAACTTGTTGGTGCTTTTTTGTTGATTTTTTATAATAAAATTGACTTAAGCTAAGTTTTTTAGTAATGGTGTTGGAAAATCAGAGAAAAAAAGATATTTGTAGCTGAATTAAGGGATTTCTTTTCAATTGAAACGAAAAATGTATTATAATTTGTAAATACCTTAGATAGCAACTTCCAAAAGTAGTAACTATTTGAAATTTATAGGAATTTTATAAAATTTGTTTGAAAACATCAAACTGAAGATTCTTTAACCCAGGCAAACAAGAAACTTTCAATTTATAAATGTATATATCAACTATATTGTTGACTTGGTTGATATTAAAAAAGTAAAATTTGACGCTGAAGTATGTCTGTAGTATATATATATATACTGTAGTGTGAGTGAAGATTTGAGTTGACAAAATTACGTCAGGTGGTCAAAGATACAAGAAAGAAAAAGTTCTGTAAAATTGATCTTCAATCTTTACGGTTACTCTTTTAGTTTAAATCTTAGATGGTTAATAATTTTTTTTAGATATACAGAAATTATTTATTGTAAGACAAAAAATTTGTAATAAACGTAATTAACATTCATTTCTGATTAAGTAAAAACAAAAAAGATCTGATTTGATGATTAAAATAAATCTCTAAATTCTAACAAGCTTTTTTATA
This sequence comes from Pegea sp. RAD2-039, assembly GCA_034620365.1. Classification (NCBI taxonomy): domain Eukaryota; kingdom Metazoa; phylum Chordata; class Thaliacea; order Salpida; family Salpidae; genus Pegea; species Pegea sp. RAD2-039. The sequence continues at coordinate 11,114 of JAQGEQ010000384.1, forward strand.
TTTTGAAAATTATCGAACAGTTAATAAACATGAAAAAATTCATGAAAGAAAATTTTGATTTTATTCTAATTGTTTTTGAAAATAAACATGACCTCAAAAACAACTATATACTGAAAATAAATTTCACAGCAATCTAGTAGTAAAATTTATTTTTTAAAATGGGAAAATTACACATATGTCAGGTACACATGGTTGATAACTGACTATGCCTTGATAAATCCTTTCATTCGTTCTTGCAACTTCTTTCCATTCGTTTGTTACTTCAATGTAACATTCAACAATTTCAAAATCATCTATTTCTTCATCATCATCATCATCATCATCATCATCATCATCAAGTAAATCTCCTGAAACAATCAACAATTGTTGTTGTTGTTTTCATTGTAATGAAAATTAGTTATATTAGAAAGCCTATACAGAAGATTAAGAAGATGAAAAAAAATTGTCTTCTACATTTATACTACAACACCTGAATATGTTACCAAAGTAGTCATAAGACAAATAGAAGCAAGTAACAAATATATTTTAAAAACATTTAACAAATTTTCATTTATATATGTTCTAATAGTATTATAAAAATAGTCTATTGTTTATTATACGCAAAAGAATTTACTACTTTTATAATCTTAAACTATTTTTTGTTCCTCTATTTGTACTATTAATGATTGTAGTTTGAACGTATATTTTATCAGAAAATATTTTTTTCTGATGATTTAGAATTTTTTCTGAAAATATATAATTCTTAAATCAATTTTTTTAACATGAAGAATTATATATATTCACTAAAATCTACATGTGTTGAAAAACTATTATTTTTTATTTGCTAAATTTTTCAGAAAATTTATAAAATAGTTTTATTACGAGTTATATCCAAAGTTTTTTTTTATTATATTTCTTAGAATTAATAATATTGAAAATTCATTATAAAATTCATCATTTAAAATCAGATTATCAGTGGAACAACTGGTCTAGTTGGAGTAAATGCTAAACAATATCTTCCATATCCGAAGTTTACAGAACAACAACTAAAAATGCCCTTAGGTCGAAAGTAAAAGATTGCCTAGGAAGCTCAAGGGAAAGTAAAAAGTGTGGACGTGTCTGTTGCCCAGAAAATAGTGTCTGTTGCCCAGAAAATTGTGTTTGGGGAACGTGGTCAGTATATAGGCAATATCCAGTAACATGGAGAAGCGGAAACCACAATAGATCAAGATCGATTTCAAAACTTGTCAAGTGTGGAGGAAATCCTTGCACTGGACCAAGAAGTCAAAAAAAAACATATTTATGGGGACAATGGAAGAGTAACGATAAGTGCTCACTTACTTGTTGATCTGGATCACAAAGCAGAGAGAGAAATATTACGAGAGAAGTTAGCTGTGGTGTAGCCGCTTGTGTCAAAAGCCATAATACAAAATCATGGGAAATATCATAGATCTAAAATCTAAAGATCTTGGATGCAAGCAATGTTGTGTGAGTTACGCAAACACCACCGCCTTTATCATACAGTCTATCAAAACGCAAAACACAAAAAAGATTACGGTCAACCAGAAAAAAATCAGAAAAAGCGGTTTCAACCAAGTTTCAGTAATAAAACCAAATGTGAAATCTTGGGAATGCAATGAAGTTGTATAAACTAATAAAGCATAATAAGTATTTGACTTTTCTCTTAGTTTTGTAAGAACAACTTCTTATGCGAAACCTATCTTAGTAATGTTTATCTGGGAAAATTCTTTATCGAATAAGAAAGATATTTGTAACTGAATCAAAGGATTTCTTTTCAATTAAAAGTATAAAAGTATTTTAATTTTTAAATACCTTAGATAGAAACTTTCAAAAATAGTAACTAATTGAAATTTATAAGATTTTATAAAATTTGTTTAAAAACAACAAACTCAAGATTCTTTATCCTAGGCAAACAAGAAACCTTTAAATTTTAAATGTAAATATGAACTATATTGTTGACTTGGTTGATATTAAAATAGTAAAATGTGACGCTGAAGTAAATGCAAGTGAAGATTTTGACAAAACTACGTCAAGTTGTCACAGACACAAGAAGGACTAAGTTCTGTAAAAGTGATCTTCATTGTTTACGTTTACTCCTTTATTTTAAATCTTAGATTGTTAATAAATATTGTTTGAACATATTTTGCTTACTTATAGACAAAGAACTATATTAAACTTAATTAACTTTCATTCTTAACTAACTAGAAACAAAAATGATATGATTTGATGATTAAAATAAGACTTCAAATTCTAACAAACTTTTTTAATATTTTGGAAAATCAAACAACTAAAAAACATGAAAATATTTATATATGAGCAATATGATGTTTTTCTAAATAATTTTGAAGAGAAAAACCACGACCTTAAATACTAAATTTACTGAAATTAAGCTTCATAACAATATACTAGTAAAATTTATTTATTAAAATGGAAAATCTACACATTTGTCAGTTACACATGGTTGATAGCTGACTATGACATCATCAATCCATTCATTAATTTTTCTAAGTTTTTCCCATTTATTTGTTACTTCATTGTAACACTCAACAGCTTCAACACCTAAATCATTTACAGATATACCTCCTGAATCATTTAAAAGGCTCATCACAATTTTGAAACTATTGTAAAAATCAAACAATTTTGATTAAGGTAATATCATTATATAAAAATTTTAAAGAAATTCTGATTGGAAAAATATTTCAATTCGAAACAGAAGAAAAGTTAGAAAATTTAAAAGAAGTGTTATTTGTTCCAATTTCTTTTTTAAATAAAACAAACTGCAAAAATTCAAATCATTTTTGAGTTGAAACTTTTTAGTTTCAGATTCCAATTTTAGAGATGCTGGTCGAATTTTGTCGAGGTAACTTTGTTTAATATCATGTCTTTAGACTTTCGTTAAAGTTTTTCTAGCATCGGTAGAAAATCAGTTATTAATTTGTAATTATTAGAACTAATAATTATATTTAGTTAGTCGAGATTAAGTTTAGTTAGGATTATTTTACTATTCATTGAATAGTAAATAATTTACAAAAAAAATCTTATTATAATTCTTAATGAAAAGTTAGAAACAATAATTTTCAGCTTTAAATTATTTAAATTAGTTTCGTACCAGCTTAAAGTCTCCTAATTCAATTTTCTATTTTCTAAATTCTCTTGTAAATGTAAATATTGTAACCAATTTAGTTTCGAAATATTTAATGATTTAAAAGTTGTTGGTAATTTGTTAATATTAATTTTAATCATTACGAAAAGTAGAAAGTATTTGTAATGCAAGTTATGAAAACCAACGTCAACACTTCACATAAAAGATTGTAAATATAGAATTTTTACGATCGTTTACTTTAACCAGGTACATCATGCCTTTTTTCTCAACCAGGAGCTTCTAACGCAGTTTTCAATCATTACACATCTCATCATGTATATCAACTACAGAAAAAATTATCATTAATTGTTAAATTTTCATTTTAAAAGAAAATTTTGTTTATTTAAAACAATAAACCGAAAGTAAAATGTCTGAAAAGATCTTGCTGACTTACCTTTTCACGAATAATATAAATATAAGATATATAAATAAGATAAAACTACAGAAAAATAGATGTAATATCTGGCATTTCGGGAACCCCTATACAATATAACGGTGTTTTTAAAACAGTTACTTAATTGTCATAATCTATTTTGAGTTTTAATAATTGAAATCTTAATCTACACTTTAATCAAACTAAAAATTTTTCATGAAAACTATGATGGACCCAAATATAACTGGCAAGACATTACGTTCAAGTGTAAAGACAAATCCTGACAAACCGACTTCATCAAAACAAGATTGAAATGGCAATTGCCAATCCTACAATAAAATTTGCTCTGGTGAAGATCCGGCCAAACAATGCTTTAAATGTCTCTCTTGATTGTATCTCACCTGTAGTGATGTGAGCAAAAAAATGTACGATATATTTGATAACAGCCAGATGAAGCAAATGGGATTTAAATAGTTTTGCATTAAATGTAGAACCATGGACACAACAGCCGCACATATAATTCTAATCAAAACCTATTACAGACATCAGCAAATCTGTATCTGCTGAATTAGTCAAAATTAAATCAGAAATTGGCAAAGATGTTGCCAAGATCGATGAGAAAATTTCTAATTTGTCTAAGTCAATGGACGAACTGAATTCGTCTATAAAGAAACATATCACTTGGGCCTCGGTGGTCGGTGATCTCGGTTCCGACAGCAATGCTAATATGGTACAGCTTCTTGCTAAAAAGGTCACAGACACGCACAAACATCTCACTTTAGACCATGAGGACAAAGAAAACAATGTCATCATCTTTAATATTTTTGAGACTGATAAAGATAATGATAGTAAGATGTTTAATCAAATATGCTCTCAAAGACTTAATTTTGTGGAAGATCCGAAGGTATCAATTACTACACTTGGAGCTAAATGCTCAGATCATCAAAAACCGTTGAAAGGTTCCTTTCAGAAAAGTTGAAACAAAAGCTAGTTTCTTGCCAAGCTGTATAAGCTAAGGCTTGACAAAAATTCGAGCGCATTAGAGTAGCACATGATATGTGTGGAGATGATCGCTTAGAAAATAAGTGTCTTCTAAAAGAGGCGTATAACCGAAATCAGAAGGAACAACTAACTGATTTCAAATACAAAGTTCGAGGTCTACCTTAAGAATTATCAGGGTTTTTTTCAAAAAACGGAAGTGGCAAATAACCACTGGACCCACATCTTTTTTTTTAAACTCTCTCCGGACACAATTGTTAATAACCAAGATATCAATCTACAGAAGCCCATCATCAAATCTCACAAGCATCAAAAAGACAATTCCTCTTTCACAAATAGGTATGTTCTTCAACGCACGGTCGATTATTAACAAAATTTTTCAATTGAAAGCTCTTTTGCATTCCAAATTTCACTTTTGTTTTTATTACTGAAACTTGGTTGAAACCGTTTTATCCTCATTCTTTTCTGGTTGACGGTAATCTTTTTTGTGTTTTGCGCTGTAACAGACTGTATGATAGAGGTGGCGGTGTTCGCGTAATATAAAAAATATCGCTTGTACCCAAGATCTCCAAAATTCAGATTAATGCCATTGATTGTCTAGGTTTTGTAATTATCGCTTTTGATTCTCATTCCTCAAACTTCAAATTTTCTCGTTCCATATGTACCCTCTAAATCTAATGATGGGGTTACTGTTACGGCTTTATTGAAGGCTCTGAGGAGTGTTGTGTATCCTGAGTTATATATTTTGGGGGATTTTAATTTTAGTAAAATTGATTAGAATAAGCCAAATTTAATATTTATTGGAAAATTGTTTAACTTGGACAGCGATAATACTAATTCAGCATTTCTAAGTCATACCTTTGTAAGCTTATTCAATGTCAATAATCTATCTCAGATGGTTACTTTTCCGACCCAAGTTAGTGGTAATACTTTGGATCCTCTTATCACATCAAAACCCGAGAACATTTTCTATGTTGATCAAAAAGAACCTTTTGCTCTGACATGCAATCACAACATGATTGAATTCAAGCTCCATCAAACATTTTTTATGAAAGTTAAAACTTTAAACAAAAGGATCATTTACTGTGGAAATTAAAATCATTTAAACAAATTTATATCAGATGTTGAATGGATTTCTTTTTGCAACTCTTCTGCAGACATCAATACTATTTACTCAAAGTTTACTAACATCGTTAAAGAGTCAATTTAAAATTTCATACCTTTGTATAGATTAAACAAAAAACCACACCTGCCAAAAAATTTAAGGCAATTTAATTTTTTAGCAAGGGTAATTTATTCTATATTTGATTAGCAACTAAAAACAATAATATCAAAATAAAAGGATTTAATGTAACTTGTGGAACTGGCAAGCCTAAACAATTTCGTAAAATCAAAAATGAGGCAAGTTGTGGTGTAATGCATGTGAGGGAGAATGTGTTCGATAATTGTTTGGTAATTTACAAAATATACAAAAGTTTGGTTGAATTTAGAGATTTATTTTATCATCAAATCACCTTTCCTGCAATGTTTTGATGATTGAAATAAACAATATAATTCACAGTTTTGCTTTAATTTAAATTGTTTAGTTTCTTTAGCGAAACATCAAGTATTATTTCATCTATTATTTTTATCAAATTAATTGATTATTTCGAACAAAAGAACTAATAGAATTACAGCTATGAGAAATAGTCCAGCTGCATCCCTACTAACATATACACGGGCTGCAGATTCCGATTACTGTCACTACCACCAGCAGTGCCAGCTTGGTCTTTAGGAAATTCACTGCCGAGATCTCAGATACTCCATAATTGTACTAAGTTCTATTATTTGGTGATCATCATTTAATCGCGACCTCCTTTGTTAGTAGTTTTCATTCGTAAATTAAGTTGTTACAAAATCAACACGCCTTTGTAACCGAGAAAGGCCCATTCTTGAAGACGCTCCATGGAAGCTACAGTATGCAAAATTTTCCGAGCTTTCCCAGCCACAACTTTTAATAAAAAATTAACTCAATATTTTTACATTTACTAACACAAAAAATAATAATTAAAATCATATTCAGAACTAAACATATAATTGCCATTAAAAACCATAACTAGGATCTGATCTCTCTGTATTTAGAAACTTTGTCCAACCGGCGATACTCTACTAAGTAAGCTGTTCTATACTTAATTTTTGCTGAAGAAAACCTTTCAGAAATCTCTGTAACAACGGTGTCATTTATACTGAACCACTTATTTTGTACTTTTATCTCCGTAATGTAAAGACCAGTGTGTGCTTTAGATTGAGTTGACAAATATGGTACAATTATCCATATATAAAATTGTTAGAATTCAAAGATTTATTTTAATTATCAAATAAGATGTTTTATGTTTGAAGTTGTTTAGAAATGAAATTTCATCAAATTTTTAACAAATATTTTGTCTAATAAGAAACAAATTCTGTGAAATTAAAACATTTATTAACAATCTAAGATTAACAATAAAAGAGTAAAGAATGAAGATCGCTTTGATAACCAACTTCAACAATTCACACAAAAGATTGTTAACATATAATTTTAACGATCGTTTACTTTAACCAGGTATGTCCTGCCTTTTGTCTCACCCAGAAGCTTCTAACGCAGTTTTTAATCATTACATCTCCTATCATCTATATCATATATATATGTTAAGCTCTTATTTTAAACGAAAAACTTGTTTATTTAATAACGTAAACCCAAAGTAGAATGTCTAAAAATATCTTGCTAATATACCTTTTCGCGAATAATATAATTGTAAGATATATAAATAAGATAAAACTACAGAAAGATAGAGGTAATTATATGTACCTACCTACCACCCTCTAAACCTATTCAATTTCAAAGTTTGGGGTATACCATAGGCGTAGAGAATTGTCAAACTTTTAAAAAAGAACGGAATTGGCATATAACCACTGGACCCACATCTTCTTTTTTTAAACTTTCTCCGGACATAATTGTTAATAGTCAAAATATCAACTTACAGAAACCCATCATCAAATCTCACAAGCATCAAAAAGACAATTCCTCTTTCACAAATAGGTATGTTCTTCAACGCACGGTGGATTATTAACAATATTTTTCAATTGAAAGCTCTTTTGCATTCTCAGGGTTTCAAATTTGTTTTTATTACTGAAACTTGGTTGAAACCGTTTTATCCTGATTCTTTTCTAGTCGACAGTAATCTTTTTTATGTTTTGCGTTGTGACAGACTGTATGATAGAGGTGGTGGAGTTTGCGTAATTCTCAAAACATAGCTTGCATCCATGATCTTCAGAATTTAGATCGATGACATTAATTGTCCAGGATTGTAGAATATCGCTTTCTACTATCATTACTCAAAGTCCAAATCTTCTCGTTTTATATGTACCTACCTACCACCCTCTAAACCTAATGATGAGGTTACTGTTAAGGCTTTATTGACAGGGTTTGAAGCGTGTTGTGTGTCCTGGGTTATATATTTTAGGGATTTTAATTTAAGTAAATTTGATTAGAATTACCCAATCTTAAAATTTATTGAAAAATCGTTTAGCTTGGATAGCGTTATTACTATTTCATCCTTTCTAAGTCATGCCTTTGTTAGCTTCCTCAATGCCAATAATCTATATCAGGAGGTTATTTTCCAACCCATGTTAGTGGTAATACTATGGATCTTTTCATCACTTCAAAACCCGAGAACATTATCTACGTTTATTAAAAAGAACCTTTTGCTTTGAAATGCGATCACAACATGATTGAGTTCAAGTTCCATCAAACATTTTTTATGAAAGTTAAAACTTCAAACAAAAGGAGTTTTTACTGTGGAAATTATGATGGCATTAACAAGTTTCTATCAGATGTTGACTGGATTTCTGTTTTCAACTCGTCCGAAGACATTAATTCTATTTAGCCTCGTTTAACTAACATCGTTAAAGAGTCAATTGAATAATTCATACCTTGTTTTCGAATTAATATAGATCTATATTTGCCCAAACATTTACAAACATCTTTGTAAAGTTTTTAAGGAGTATTTTTCTGATTTCTATTTAGGAAGAGAAAGTACAGTCCTATTAACTAGCAAAAAAAAAACGTTTTTTGGCTTCATAAATCATACGCTTAAAGCAACATCTCATTTACCTTCCTAACTTGATAACAGCGACCAGCTTGTGCTAAGCAAAACAGCTAGATTTAAACTTACAATGTATTTTGGTGCGAAATGGTGAGCACAATACTATCAACATATATTGTAAAGCTGTTAATAGTAGTTAAATCTTATTTAAATATTAATTCAGCTAATCTCATTCAAATATGATTAAAATTAAAAAAAATATTCGATTTGGCAAGTTACAAGATTAGCTTAGATGAAAATAATTTAAACTTCAAAGTCAAATTTGATAATTATTTTTTATTTGTAAAACTTACTTAAACAGATAAAGTTTAAACTTAAATAAATTAATATTAAATAAAAGAGAATAAAAAGTTTATGCTAATAGTAAATACAAAATTTGTTATTTATTACAAGGGTTAAAAGCTTGAAGCATACATAGAAAAATTAATATATATAATTCTTCATCATATAATTTATTATTTGAAGAATAATTATATCCTAATAATTAAGTTCATAGTTTATATAAAATATTTGTTTTCAGTGTAATATTAGATTATCAATTGGCAATTATTTAATCATCTTAAAATTAAATTTATTTTAATCTAAAGTATATGTGACCTTGCTAATAGTATTAAGTTGAAAGTTTTATTAAATGAATCTTTTTCAATTTTAGCTTCAAATGATTTTAAATAAATTTATTTCTGGCTTGTCAGCAGAATAAAATATATTTTAAAATCATTAATGATCATTTGGGTTAAATTATTTTGTGTGAATTAATTTTAATATTGTTTTTCATAACATTCTTCTTCTAAATATTTATAAATTTAAACTATTAGTTTAATGTTACTTTATACATCTATAAGTAAATTTATCTCAAATTTTAAGGAAAGCACTATTGCAAGTTTTCTTTAATAATTGATAATACTTTGTGGTTACAAATATTTTTTATCTGTTTATATGTTAAACTGTTAGTTTATAACTTTATCATGTTGCTGCCCATAAAAGTACTCCACTGTCTTCTAGCTCAATTATGTTTTGAAAAAATAATTTTACTAGAATATATTTTTTATTTTAGTACCAAGCTACATAAAATCTTAAAAACTCTTAATCATTAAACAAAGCAATCCACACTAATATGAGTAAGGGGAAAATTCTTGGTTGGTAAAGAAATATTAGATTTTATGATAACTAAAAGTGGTAATCTAAATACTAGATATTTCACTTATATAATTTAGCTTATTTTCATATTTGTTTTTTTCATATATCAATATTGTTTTCTTTTTATTGTCACTTGCTCAACCTTTTTTTAATTTGTCAAATATTTTTTTCAGAAAATTAAATTCTGATATCTCAAGAGTTTGAAAGAACATAAAAAAATTTAAAGGATTTGAGTAAAACATTTTAAATATGCTTCTTAAATTATGTTTAAAGTTCTTCAACTCAATCAAGTCCTTGTATGAACTTGTAGAAGGAGAATAGTTTTTCTACAACTAACGGTTTGTTCATGTTAGAATTTAAATTTGATTTCATAAACCTAAAAAGTGTGACATCTCGCGTTTATCACCTCTTCTTAACATTTGAATCTTTAACAGAGTTCATCAACAAATGCTGCTGCCTCACTGAAAAATCTGATCTTCAAAATAAATTTTATGGATAAATATTGATGGATTGTTTGAATGTCTTCATCTTCTTTCTCTTTCTACTCATGATGTTACCATCGGGATTCTCCCTCGTAACACTTGGTGAAGCCCGTCGGGTGATTTTTCTATTACCTCTTCTTTAGAATATCAAAGTCCTGTTCATCAGCATTTATTTGTTTATTGGATATAATAAGGACAAGAACTTTTCAACTCTTTTCTTCTTGATTGATATTATGAAGCTCGCTTCTTGCTTCATCAAATCCATCGTGGTTTTCATTTATCAAATTCTCTCTCCTTTTAGAGATAATTAACCTTATTCAAAAATTTATTGGACCTTTTTCAAAAACCTAGAGGGTACATATGGAACGAGAAAATTTGAACTTTGAGGAATGAAAATCAAAAGCGATAATCACAAAACCTAAACAATCAATGGCATTAATCTGAATTTTGGAGATCTTGGGTACAAGCGATATTTTTTATATTACGCGAACACCGCCACCTCTATCATACAGTCTGTCACAGCGCAAAACACAAAAAAGATTACCGTCAACCAGAAAAGAATCAGGATAAAACGGTTTCAACCAAGTTTCAGTAATAAAAACAAAAGTGAAATTTTGGAATGCAAAAGAGCTTTCAATTGAAAAATTTTATTAATAATCGACCGTGCGTTGAAAAATATACCTATTTGTGAAAGAGGAATTGTCTTTTTGATGCTTGTGAGATTTGATGATGGGCTTCTGTAAATTGATATCTTGGTTATTAACAATTGTGTCCGGAGAGTGTTTAAAAAAAGAAGATGTGGGTCCAGTGGTTATTTGCCACTTCCGTTTTTTGAAAAATCCTTGATAATTCTTAAGGTGGACCTCGAACTTTGTATTTGAAATCAGTTAGCTGTTCCTTCTGATTTCGGTTTTACGCCTCTTTTAGAAGACACTTATTTTCTAAGCGATCATCTCCACACATATCATGTGCTACTCTAATGCGCTAGAATTTTTGTCAAGCCTTAGCTTATACAGCTTGGCAAGAAACTTGCTTTTGTTTCAACTTTTCTGAAAGGAACCTTTCAACGGTTTTTGATGATCTGAGCATTTAGCTCCAAGTATAATAATTGATACCTTCGGAACTTCCACAACATTAAGTCTTTGAGAGCATATTTGATTAAACATCTTACTACCATTATCTTTATCAGTCTCAAAAATATTACAGATGATGACATTGTTTTCTCTGTCCTCATGGTCTAAAGTGAGATTTTTGTGCGTGTCTGTGACCTTCTTAGCAAGAAGCTGTACCATATTAGCATTTCTGTCGGAACCGAGATCACCGACCATCGAGGCCCAAGTGATATGTTTCTTAATAGACGCATTCAGTTCGTCCATTGACTTAGACAAATTAGAAATTTTCTCATCGATCTTGGCAACATCTTTGTCAATTTCTGATTTAATTTTGACTAATTCAGCAGATACAAATTTGATGATGTCGGATAATAGGTTTTGATTAGAATTAGATGAAGGAGCTGTTGTGTCCATGGTTCTACATTTAATGCAAAACCATTTATATCCCATTTGCTTCGTCTGGCTGTTATCAAATATATCGTACATTTTTTTTGCTAACATCACTACAGGTGAGATGAAACCAGGAGAGATATTTAAAGCATTCTTTGGCCGGATCTTCACCAAAGGAGATTTTATTGCAGAATTGGCAACTGCCATAGTAAGCTTGTTTTGATGAAGTCGGTTTGTCAGGATTTTTTTTTATATTTGAACGTAATGTCTTGCCAGATCTATTTGGGTCCACCATAGTTTTCATGAAATATTTTTGGTTTCATTAAAGTGTAGATTAAAGATTTCAAATATTAAAACTCAGAAGAGATTATAACAATTAAGTAACTGTATTTAAAATACTGTTACAATGTATAGGGGATTTGATGATTAAAAACAATCTCTAAATTATAACAATTTTATATGTAGATAATTGTACCATATTCGTCAACTCAATCTAAAGCACAATATGGTCATTACATTGCGGAGATAAAAGTACAAAATAAGTGGTTCAGTATAAATGACACCGTTGTTACAGAGATTTCTAAAAGGTTTTCTTCACCAAAAATTAAGTATAGAACAGCTTACCTAGTAGAGTATCGCCTGTTGGACAAAGTTTCTAAATAGAAAAAAATCATATCCTAGTTTTGGTTTTTAATGGCAATTAGATGTTTAGTTCCGAATATGATCTTACCATTCTACTTTTTTCTTTGGATCAGTTTTATCTGATTATTGTAATGATTAGTCCTAGAGTATTCAAAGACGTAATTAGAAACGATATGGAATCATTAATGTTGTAAACCTTTTGTGTCTAGTAAATTTAAAATAATTGCTATTTTGTGATGTATTTATCAAGAGAAAATGTGATAGTACTGAGAACTTGTTTTGTTTCTATTAAGAAGAGTTTTCCTACAATGTTTTTCTAGTTTTAAAATTGTTTAAATTGTTTACATTTTTTAATTTCTTTTATTTTTATTTTTGTAAATAAAATAATATAGAGCTAACTTTATATTAAGAGTTTTGGCTGGGAAAACTCAGAAAATCTTGCAGACTGTAGCTTCCATGGAGAACCTTCAAGAATGGGCCTTTCTCGGTTACAAAGGCGTGTTGATTTTGTAACAACTGAATTTATACGAGAAAACCTCTAATAAAGGAGGTTGCGATTAAATGATGATCACCAAATAATAGGACTTCTGAGATCTCGGCTGTTCCACAAAATTGTTTACTGGAGAAGCCTCTTCAGAAAGTAAAAGCTATTAAACAATGTATTTATAACATTTTATTTTATTTCATACATCCCATATAATTTTTTTAATAGCAAAACAAAATATGACTAGTTTTTTTGTACAATATTTACTTTATTGTGTTTTTCCGAAAATTTTCTATTATTTTTCTATCTTTGTTACTTTTATTTTAAGATGTTGCTATTTAAAACCTCAAATTTAAAAGTTGCACCAACATTTAAGTATGAAGAGAATGCATGCCAGTCTCCCACCTGTTGCCTAAACTAACTCATTTTTCGTGATGAGCACAAAACACTATTTGAATTTATTAAGGTGGATTCAGAGAAGCACATTCTGGAAACGTTACCCTAAATGAGAAAGACCCAAATGTTTTCTCTAATCTTCTAGACTATATTTCGACAAATGAAATAATAATCAATGAAAAAAATGTTGAGATAATCATGATCGGTGATTCTATTTATGAAATAAATGGTTTAGAGAAGTTATGTAGCAAAAAAGGTAGTTTTATAAATTGGTTTATTTTAATAGTTTTTGTAACTTTACTTTATTATTTACAGCTTTTTGGATAGTCAAATTGAAATTTCTAACTGTATTGGATTTGCAACATTTGCTGAGAATTATGGATGTTTAGAGCTTTCAACAAAAATAGAAGAAATTATCGGAAACAACTTTGCAGAAGTAAGAATATAGAGAAATGTTATTCTCTTGGCTAAAACATTAAAAGTAGAAATATTTTTTACTTTATCAAAATTAAAGATTTTTGATTAAATTCCTTGCATCATTATTTCTACTGATTTGTTCATTTCTTATTTGATAAGAAAAAGTTTTTGATTGATCACATGATATTTACCAGATTTCACAAACTGAAAAATTCAAATTACAAAAAGAGTCATTAATTTATAAAATAATTTCTAAAGATGAGCTTCATGTGATTTGTGAATCCCAAATATTCATTGCTCATTTAGAGTGGATCAAATATGATTTAACTTCAAGAAAACATTACTTAATTAAGTTAATCAAGGACAGAAGTATTTAGAAACTATGAAGTTGAAGACTTGTGAGTATAAAATTGAAATTTCTCTAGGTACGATGCCATTTAATAAAACCAAAATTTATTTCGATGAAGTTAGAAAATTGTGAAAAAATTAAATCTAGTTGTTATGAATATCTCAGCAAGATCATCGAAGACCTCAAAGCTTTCATCCCAATTGAAAGTAAGCTATGACAACTTGATATTCCGCTGGTAAGATTATTTAATTAAATACTTTTCACTTCAACGACTGACTTATGACGTCACAGGTGAATTAGATAGATCCGCTGATAAAACATTAAAACGCGTAGAGTTTTGTTTGTCTGAAACAGATGTTTGGTTTGAACCTCCGAAGATATGTCTTTCAAATCCATCAAATTCAGCTGCAATCAACAGTTTCACTTATATGTTAAAAAGGATCGGTGGTTAAAGAGGAAAGTTGGAAGCATAAAACAAATGATGACATTATTATTGCAAACTAAATATGACTTCATCACATTTCTATTTACGACCTAATTTTAAATGAGTGGAAGAAGTTCAAAAGTTTAGACAATGAATTGTATGTTGTTAAAACTTTGATGATGGCAAAAGATTGATGAATTGAGTGATGAAATAAAATTTCAACTAAAACTCCAGTTATCAAAAACTATTATGTTATTTGCAGATACGATCCCATTACTGATGAATGGACTGAAAGAGCTTCACTAAATAGACGTCGTGACTATTTCAGTTGTGCTGTCTTCAACCGGATGTTGTATGTTGTTGGTGGTGAAGAATTCGGTGGTTCAGTTGCTTTTGTGGATAAGTATGATCCACTAAGCAACACATGTAGTTTTTCAAAATCGATGTTGACATCTCGATGGGCACTAGGTATTTGCTGATGACGTCATGAAGACGTCATCAAGACGTTTTGATCTTATGATGATAACTAATTCTAAAATCATTAAAGCTGTAGTCACACTTGGCAACTATATTTACGCCATGGGTTGTTGGAATGAGGACGAATGAAAGCCTGTTGAGCGATACGATGTCTTCAATGATAAATGGGAATTTGTAGCAAGTATGAATAATGCAAGAGTATGCCCAAAATATGTTGTCCTTAATACGAAGATTTATGCTTTTGGTAAAAATTTACTTTTGTTTCTAATTGAAAAACTTTCCAATCAGAATTTTTTTTAATTTTTATATAATAATAATAATTTAATCAAAATTGCTTGATTTTTACAATAGTTGCAAAGTTGTGATGAGCCATTTGATTGATTCAGGAGGTATATCCGGAGATGATTTAGGTGTTGAAGCTATCGAGTGTTACAATGAAGTAACAAACAAATAGGAAAAAGTTGCAAAAACTAATGAATGGATTGATGAAGTCATAGTCAGCTATAAACCATGTGTAACTGACAAATAAGTAGACTTCCCATTTTAATAAATAAATTTTATTGGTAGATTGATATGAAGCTTAATTTCACTAAATTTTTTATTTGAGGTCGTATTCTCTTCAAAATTATTCAGAAAAATATCAAATTGCTCATATATGAATATTCTAATGATTTTAGTTGTTTGATTTTCCAAAATATAAAAAAGTTTGTTAGAATTTGAAGTTTTATTTTAATCATCAAATTATATCTTTTTTGTTTCTAGTTAGTTAGAAATGAAAGTTAACTAAGTTTAAAATAGTTTTTTGTCTAATAATAGACAAAATATGTTCAAACAAAACGTTTATTAACAATCTAAGATTTAAAATTAAACAGTAACCGTACAGAATGAAGATCATTTTTACAGAACTTTTTTATAAAACTTAGTCTTTCTTGTATCTTTGACCACCTGACGTAGTTTTGTCAAAATCTTCACTTGCATTTACTTCAGCGTCAAATTTTACTATTTTAATATCAACCAAGTCAACAATATAGTTTATATTTAAACTCATAAATTAAAAGTTTTTTGTCTGCCTAGGATAAAGAATCTTGAGTTTGATGTTTTCAAATAAATTTTACAAAATTTTCAAAATTTTTAATAGTTACTATTTTTGAACGTATTTATCTAAGGTATTTATAAATTTAAGTACTTTTTTCGTTTCAATTGAAAAGAAATCTTAGATTCAGTTACAAATATATTTTTTATTCGATACAGAATTTTCCCAGATAAACATTACTAAGATAGATTTCGCATAAAAAGTTGTTGTTAAAGAATAAGAGAAAAGTCGAATACTCTATTATTTTATACAACTTGATTGCATTCCCACGATTTCACATTTGGTTTTATTAGTGAAACTTGGTTGAAACCGTTTTATCCTGATTCTTTTCTGGTTGACGGTAATCTTTTCTGTGTTTTGGGTTGCGATAGACTGCATGATAGAGGCGTTGGTGTCTGAGTAATTTACAAAACATCGCTTGCATCCAAGATCTTTAGAATTCAGATCTACTATATTTCCCATGATTTTAGATTATCGCTTTTGAATGTCATTACTCAAAGTCCAAATTTTCTCGTTACTTAGTTTACTTACACCGGTTTATTTTCTCCCGTTTTATATGTACTTACTAAAATTAATGATGAGCTTCCTGTTAGGGCCTTTTTGAAGTTTCTAAAGTGTGTTGTGTGTCCTGAGTTATATATTTTAAGGTATTTTAATTTGTAGTAATAATAAGTAGTATGATAAGTAAGTGCGGTGCATGTAGAGCACTTTTCTGGAAATGGCAGAAATAAAAATCATACGTTTTTGAAAGATCAGGGGTAAGTCCAGTTAGTGAATCCAATAGACGCTCAAGTTTCAAATGCTGCAGATTAAAACAATGCCTTTGTGAAGGAATGATTCACGAAGGTTAGCAGAAATGAAATTATTAGCTTATAAATGTTTTTGCATATTTGGCTTTCGAAAAGACAAATCCAAACGGAGAAGCAACACGAAAGTCGATCCCATACCTGTAAGTTGAATTTATTTTTGCTAAAATCAAACTTATACTTTATTTTACATGTTCAGTACATGCTAGAAGAAATGAACCGTTTGTTAAGCGGTGAATCTCCAAAAGACCAAGCTGTCACTGCTGGAGGTAGTGACAGTAATCGGACTCTGCAGCCCGTGTATATGTTAGTTGGGATGCGACTGGACTATTTCTCATAGGTTTATTTCTATTAGTTCTTCTAAACGAAATATACAATTAATTTGATAAAAATAATAGATGATATAATATTTGATGTTTCTCTAAAGAAACTAAACAATTTTAATTAAAGTATAACTTTGAATTATATTGTTGATTTCAATTATCAAAATAGTGCAGGAAAGGTGATTTGATGAATAAAATAAATTTCTAAATTCCAACAAACTTTTTTATATTTTGTAAATTACCAAACAATTATCGAACACGTTCTCCCTCACATGCATTACCACCACAACTTGCCTCATTTTTGATTTTACGAAATTGTTTTTGCTTGCCAGTGCCACAAGTTGCAATAAATCTTTTTACTTTGACATTATTGTTTATAGTTGCTAATCAAATATAGAATAAATTACCTTTGCCATGGAGTCCAGTCTGTCCAATACGAATCAACCTTACAACATTCACTGTTACAAGATCTTTTGTCGTTGTTTGATTCTTGGCATGAATTGTTCTGACAACTTGCAATCGTAGCGATTCCCCTCTGTCTAGAGTGTAATCCCGCTCCACAAGACTTTGAAAAGACTCCAAATTTACTCCAATTTGTCCATTTACAGTCAACAGCACAACATTGAGTATTACAAGATAGGGTACATGCAGATGACCCTTGACATAATTAACCTACACAACATGCAACAATCTGAATAGTTCTTGAACGATATTTCTTTCCTTTACCGCAAGACACTGAATATGGTTCAAAATCTCTCCACTCAATCCATTGACAATCAACAGCACAGCTTAGTGTGTTGCACATTATTATTGGTGTATTTGGACCAACACAAGCAGCTGCACCACAGCTAGTTTCTTACGTAATATTTCTTTGTCTGCTTTGTAATCCAGATCCAAATGTAATTGAGCACTGATCGTAACTGCTCCATTGTCCCCACACACAGTCAATTGGACAGCAACCACCTAAAAATTGGTTTATTTGATTTGTTGATCCAGTGCAAGGATTCCCTCCACACTTGGCAGATTTTGAAATTGATCTTCATCTAGTGCAATTTTCACTTTCACATGTTACTGTATATTGCGTATATACTGACAAATCTCCCCAGACACAATTTTCTGGGCAACAGACACGTCCACACTTTTTACTTTCCCTTGAGCTTCTTGGGCAATCTTTTACTTTCGACCCAAGGGCCTTTTTATTTGTTGTTCTGTAAACTTCGGATATTGAAGAGATTGTTTAGCATTTACTCCAACTAGTCCAGTTGTTCCACTGACAATCTGATTTTAAATGAAGTTTATTTTATTATAATTTTTCATGATTATTAATTCTGGAAAATATATTAAAAAAAAACAAAACATCGGAAATAACTCGTAATAAAACTTTTTTATAAATTTTCCGAAAAATTTAGCAAATAAAAGATAATAGTTTTTCAACACATGATGGTTTTAGTGAGTATATATTAATCTTCACGTTTAAAAAAATTGATTTAAGAAATATATATTTTCAGAAAAATTTCTAAATCATCCAAAAAAAATTTTTTTGATAAAATATAAGTTTAAACTAAAATCATTAGTAGTACAAATTGAAGAACAAAAAAATAGTTAATGATTATAAAAGTAGAAAATCTAACTTCTTTTGCGTTTAATAAAGAATAGACTATTTTTATAATAATAATAGAACTTATATAAAAGAAAATTTTTCAAATACTTTAAAAATGTATTTGTTACTTGCTTCTATT
The DNA here is from genome assembly GCA_034620365.1 of Pegea sp. RAD2-039. NCBI lineage: Eukaryota > Metazoa > Chordata > Thaliacea > Salpida > Salpidae > Pegea > Pegea sp. RAD2-039. The sequence goes on from JAQGEQ010000384.1 coordinate 30,023, forward strand.
TGTCTTGTGGCTACTTTAATATCATATTCAGGTGTTGCAGTATATATATATATATATAATCTTTTTTCATCTTCTTAATCTTCTCTACAAGCTTTCTAAGATAACAAATTCTTCATTGAGTAGATAACTTTACAAGTATATCATTAAAACAAAGTATTGACCAGTCACATACATCACTAATCAGTTGACTAGTGTTCTAACCATGTATAATATCAGGATGTGATCTAAAGCCCATATTTTGATAATCTCGATGTTGAGCTACAATCTCAGCTTTTTGTTTGGTATAGACTCTTTACAAAGAGTCCTACACCTCATATAAGGTCTTATAAATAAAAAGTTTACAAAGTGATTGGAGCATCACTTACGTTTCTTATTTCTTCTTTTCAGTGGGTAAGTTCTGGTTCATCAAACGGATAAACGTTTGTCCTAACTTCTTTGTTTGCTTTATTCTCGTACTTAGCCTTTTAATTAAAAATATCAACAGTTAACAAAGTATTTTCTGGAGTTGACACAGCTATATGAAAATAAGTAATAAAACTAATCAAACCTTGGTAGTTTCATCAGCAATCTTCTTTAAGCGATCATGTTCAGGGAATGCAATAAATGGATCAGTTGGAGGCTTCTAAGACTGTATGCTTAAATTAAGCTTTGTAACTGAAATCAGAAAATTCTTCTGTCATTTCAATATCGTGTGAGATTTGTTGACCATTTTTTGGAAATGAAAAAGTAATAACTTGATTCACTTCATCAGAGGTTTAAATGAAACACTATTTTGATTTTATTGAGATTTTTAGTTTAATCAGTTTTTATTCAACTATCTGTTTTCACTTTGAACTATATTTGCATGCACCACTTCCATTTTCGCGTCTACGTCATTTGCTTGCTTACTTATAAAATGCCTAAAATCTTTCGATGTTATCATTTCAGGAGTTATATTTTTTCAAATTATTTGGTCCTTAGAATTCTGAAAAAGCTTTTGATAATTGGTACTTAACAAATAGTTTAGGATTATAAAGTAAAAAAAGCCATTTACTAATCAAAGTATTAAGCTCTGGCTGTGTAAGCTGACTGTTTTGATCCTATTGATCTTATCAAACAGTGCATTCATATCTTATTATTTTTGTATTGACTTACTATAAACTTTTATTATTTTTATGTTTGCTAAACATTTTTATATTTTAATCATTATTGAATAATTTATTTTTTTATTTGTTTTATTTGTGAAAAATAATAATTAAGCTATCAATTTTAACAGTTCTTTTAAAAGTTTTTAAAATAAAAACAATTTTCTTTTATAACACTTCTGGCTTTTTCTATATAAAATCCCTTGATTTAAAAGTTGTAAATTTAGCAATAAAGCTAATAAAGATTTGCTTGATTATGGGCTGAATTGATATTTCAAATCTAAGAAATATTTTACTTTAAGAGCTTTTTTGTAACTTTCTTTAAATAATTTTTTTTAACATTATAATTCGTTTCATTTGTGTTGTTATGTCTTATTGGTTTGTGTCAAAATATGTTTTTTTTCTAGATGATTGATAGTCGTTTATAAAATAAATATATGTTTAATCATTAAATTTTTTCAAGGATTTATAAAAAAGTTTTATTATGATTTTTTTTTTATTTGTTGGTTTATGTTTAATTTTCTTAGAGTTAAATACAAATTTTGATTCTGTTTATAAAGTTTTTCTTTTCTCAAAATTTAATGATAGAATTTGATGAAACTGTTTGTATAGTTTTTTTCATTTTATAATTATCTTTGTATTTTTTTTATTTAACTATTATTTCTTTTTTTTTTATATTTTTTGGTGACAATTTGTTAACAAATTAATGAAAATTAATTGTTATAGTATCTTTCACTATTTATTTAATCTATCAAACACTTTCAAAATGGATTTTTTAAACTATCATTATATTTTTTATTTGTTTTATGATTATATAATTTATTTATTTTTTCTTAATTTATTTTAAAATTTATCATTGACTTTTATATTTTTACTGTTAGCTACATGTTTTCTGATCATTTTAAAGTTTATCTTTAAGTTGTACATTAATATTTAAAAAAATTTTTATAATTATTATTATTAAAATTTTGTAAATGAGTATTTTGTGAAAAATATTTCTATTACTTCAATTATGAAAAAACTTTATATAAAAAATAGATTATATATTTAGCAAGAAAATATTTTTTAAAGAAGTTTGATTAAATTTTTAGATAGGCAAAAATAATTTAGATATGACCTTTGATTTACTGGATAAGTTATAAGTATTTTTATTAGATGATTTTGCTTTTGATTTTTGTTCATTAAAAGCTAAAATCAAATATAATATAAAGAAATTTCTGCCTTAAATCTGAAAACATTTGTGAATATAAGACTTTGCTTTGTTAAAATTAGATGTTTATAATATATTATGTAAAAGTATTAAAATGTAGTTTTGAAAGTACATTGTAAGCTGACTCGGACATTCATTTTACACTAAAAACTTGTAAGGTTTTGAATAGTTTTTGCTAAAATATTTGTGTACGACTAAAAATTAAAATATTTATTACAAAAGTGAAATATTATATATTTTTTCTTTTTTGTTAAATTCTAGTCTAGTAAATTTTGAATTTCTGAATCTAAATAATGACAAGCTTTACTGAAGACCAATTTAATGGACCCATTACTGAAGTTCTAGCAAGAATAATGAATGCTGCTCTTATAGAGCCGACTGTTTTTTGGGAAAAACAGACATATGCACAAAAGCTCTCTGATATATGTATTGAGCTCTTTAATCGGGACTCTAAATGTGAAGCTATAGACAATGATAATGGTCGTTACTGCAGTAGTTATCCTCATAAAATTGTCATCCCAATCAAATCAAAAAATACTGCAAATAACTTTGCTGATGGTCAAGAAAGTTTGTTGGAATCTGAAGAAGCTTTTTATTATAAAACGCTCTTTGATGATATTGTTACTGATGGCAGATTTGGCCGAGCAAGATGCCGCTTTCCTGTCCCTGTCATGCAAGTATTTGGCAAATACATATGTAGGTCATCAACTTTATCCAGTGGAAAAGAAATAGTTGCCCAAACCGCTGTGAATAAGCTTAAATCATTTTTTGGATTTGGTCATGAGATAGCCAAAAAAGAAATCAGTTTATCGAAAGTTGAAGCTAATGAAGCTTTCAACTCTTTGAGTTATTATGATCAATTGGTAAGTAGATACAGACAGTTGGATATTCAAATTTTACAGAGTTTTGGCATTACTGATATATTTGATTTGATGGTTGAGAGCAAAAAGGTGAAGTATGGATTGTATGTGTCATCTTCAGAGAAGATAGATCGAGAAAATCGTTATACAAACTTCAGCCTAAATGCCATACCTTATCCTGGTTGTGAGTTTTTCACTGAATATTCTGAAAGTAAACGAATTGGTAAAGATCTTTATTTCGACTGGAAGCAAAACGAAGTGAACACTCAACTGAAAGTAACTAATCCCATTTTAAATGGAATCGATTTTTCATCTTATAAGAGTTGGGATCTTGACCAAATAACCAAAAACTATTTACTGATTTTACTGAACAAAATCAAAGATGGCTCCAATGGATTGTTAGTTCATTGTATATCTGGTTGGGACAGAACACCTATGTTTATCAGCTTGTTACGACTTTCATTATGGGCTGATGGGCTCATTCATGAGTCCTTATCTGTATGTGAAATCGTCTTTTTAACCACCGTTTACGATTGGCTGATGTTTTCTCATAACTTTAAAAGCCGATACAGCAAAAAGGAAGAAATTATGTACTACTGTTTTGCTACACTTGAAACAGTTGCTGAAGAAAAATTTTCATTAATTCCGTATGATTTTGAACCAAATATGAAATCCTTATCAAAGTTTTCCTGCATTTTTTGTGCTGATCAGTCAGCAGCTTCCAAACAACAAAATGTGAAAGTCAATGAAACTAATCAAGTGATCAATTCTCAAAAAAAATGTTGTATCCGAAAAAGAGCCTTGCTGCTTCGTAAGAAGAGACTCCTTGCTGCCAAAGAATTGTTCATCTCAGCATATGAGTCACTTGACGCACATACAACAAATTAGGAAAGCAAGTCTGACGCTTTCTGATAACTCTGATTAGCAAAATATTATGTTTTAAGTAAATTATAATTAACTGATAAATTTAACCATTTTTCACTGAATTATAAATTTTATGTTTGTATGTAACAAGTATCACAGACAAAAATTTTGTTTCAAAAATATTGTTTACTACAATATTCTGCTATTCGAAAAGTATGTGATGTCGTACTTTAAGCAAAGTTTTTTTTGTTTTTCACCGCCGTTCTAATAATTTCTTAAATTATGTTTGATTTGAATTTCTTTTTATGTTATTTTCATTCTGACAAACTAATAATATTTCTTAAACTACTAAAGATGTGGCTTCATCATTAATAACTTTTTTCTAACATAAACTTGTTGTATATTAAAGACGTTTATCAGATTTGTAACTGGCCTAATTGAAATAAGTGAGTTTTCTAGATGTCATTATTATATTAGATTTGATTTCAACCGTTTATCAATGTTTTAAACGTTATGCATTTGTGATATTTAAGCGTTTACATTAAATTTGTATTTGTTTTTATCTAAATTTTTGATTAAATTTGCTTAGAAATATAGGACAGTATTGAAAATATTCCAGAATAGTTCAGCTGCCATTCACTGCAAACTTTCATTAATTCAAGCTCTAACAATTCAAAACCAGAACAGTTTTACTAAAATCACGTTATTTAATATATCTAATTACAAACAAAATAAGAAATTTCAACATAATTAGGTTTCAGACATTATTTTAGATAATTTCATCTAAAACAAAATGTTTTGAAAAATTGAAAATTGTATCCGTTAGGAATACACAAATTTCATGTTAACTACCTCTTAATACAAATGATGAAATAAATATGTAGCCCCAAACAAATTGAGGGAACAAAATTAATGAAACTAGGGGCTGTTTTGGCCTTGAACGGCCATTCGGTAAAAGTCTTGATTGGTGTAACAGAAAGCCTCTAGGGTGACTTTTTCTTGTCTACAGCTAGCGTTTTTTCTTTCTACTTCATTTGTTTGCAAAGTAAAATTGCTATTTGAAGCAATCTGCTGAAATAGCTTCCCAGTTGCTAGTATTGAAGTTAAGCGATTTTGCATAGTGCTATACATCTTTGAGACGTAGACAGTGATAGCTGATATTGCATTTGGATTTAAATAGTTTCTATCGAACAGATGCTTTGGATTCTGTCTGTTGTCTATTCAACGCATGTGTTCTAATAATGTAATAATGTGTAAGAATAATGTAAGAGTTTGCCATCATCGTTTGTAAAAACGCTATTAAATTGATTGTTTAGCCTCAGCTTTATTTTTGGTTCCATCACAAGCTGGTCGCTGTTATCAAGTAAGGGAGGTATTTGAGATCTCGCCTTAAGTCTGCGATTTATGAATCCCAAAAACGATTTCTTGCTAGGTGAAGATAAAACTACACTTTCTCTTCCTAAATAGAAATTTGAAATTGATTTCTTGTATACATTAGAAAGATACTTGTACAGAGATTAGATGGAAGGATCTGCTTTAGTTTGTTTGTATATGAGGTTTTTTAAAGATTGTAAATTCTTTAAATTTTTTGGCAGGTGTGGTTTTTTGTTTAATCTATACAAAGGTATGAAATTTTAAATTGACTCTTTAACGATGTTAGTAAACTTTGAGTAAATAGTATTGATGTCTGCGGAAGAGTTGCAAAAAGAAATCCATTCAACATCTGATATAAACTTGTTTAAATGATTTTAATTTCCAAAGTAAATGATCCTTTTGTTTAAAGTTTAGACTTTCATAAAAATGACAAACATAAAGTTGTCTTCATTTTAATTTAATTTGCAAAATTCTAGGACCGAATTAATAGACATACAACAGTCAAGTAATAAACCATTAAGTTGTAGAAAGCTAAATGTTTAGTAATGGTTTTATTTTGTTTAGGATTGTTGCTGAAATTACAGTCATTAAATGTATACGATGAAGAGGTCTTTTATGTTAGAGTTCAAAACAATTGTGAAATCAAAAAAAATTGTATTTTATGATGAATTTTACGAAAGTACAAAACTTTTATAAATACTTAACATTCTAAATCATTATAGTTAATAAAACGCTGATTCAATTTCTTAACATTTTAAAAGCCTTACAATTGTAATATTTAGTATTGAAAAAACCTTTTTGCCAACATTATATGTTCCATTTTTCATATTTCTTCAAAATCCACGCTAATTATTTTTATTAAAAAACACAACATGAAAATAAATATTTCTTTTGCTGCTTTCAAAATTTATGGAAATAATTGTTTTTTTATTAATAGAATCCAAGGTCAAAAACAATTAATAATTTTTTCACGTTGGCGCATTTTTTTAGTGACCACATTTTCTACCAAAATTTTGTAAACATTAAACCAACGTTTCTAAAACGTTGTTTTAGATATCTTATTTTACTGCGATTTATTAATTCAATTTTTTAAGTTGTTACTTTATTATAAGGTTAGAAATTGTTTAGTGTACAAGTAAAAATTTCATTTAATATTTTCTTGGTGCTGCTGTATAGTCTTCATCAACAAAAATATATTTTTTGTTAAGGTTTTATTTATCTATTAATTATCATGTTTCTTATAGTATTTGACCAACGTACTGTATAAATAAAGATGAGATAAGTCACTTCAAATTTACCATTATGATATTTTAGAAATTATTATAATTTATTATAGGTGAATCAATAAACTTTTCACACAAATAGTATTTAAAAATATTCCCTATTTGGTTTAACAAAAAACTGTTATTATTAATTTTATATCAAAAGATTTGTAATTTTTTTATAGTTTTCTTTGTTTGAAAACTAGATTAAATGTTAGACCTAGCTATTTTTTTAAATGTACTGATTCCAAAAACCACTTCCATCTTTTCATATCAGTTTTTTTTACTTTTTTTAAAATCATAGCTAATTAATTCTGTTAGAAAATAGAAATAACTAAAAAACAAGATTATCATCATATTATTTTTGAATTACAGCTTTTCTTTCAATTCACGTCATAAAAAAATCCATTATTCTAAGTCCAATGTTTGTCAAACAATTAATTTTGAATAATGATACCAAACTATCATCTAATTATTATCATTGTAAATCTAGCTTTATTTAGGACTGTGTTGTAAATAACAACATTGCTTAGTTAAAAAAACAACTAAATAACAAAATACTGTCAAACCAGTAAATACAGATGAACATCGACATATTTCCAACTTTCAGAATTGTAGTATGAGCTCGTCTATAGGTGTATTAATCTCAGCACCAGGAGGCGCTTTCACATATAATCTTATCTTGACAATTCGACACGGTGGTTAATTGATGATTGGAACAACAATGGTGTCACCAAAAGTATGCGGAGGACTTGCTCTTGTTCATTCAGGTGAGTAATCACTTGGCTAATGACGTTTTTGAAAAGTTTGTTGGTTAAGGTTATAATTTCATTAGCTGATTTTGAGTCTTTTTGCTGTTAGAAGGCGCTTGTCACCACTGCAACATTTCTAAAAAGAAGTTTGAAACATATGTTCAAGGAGCTTGTTTTCTGCAGGTAATATTCACGTGATGGAACCTTCTCGAGTTTAATCTGTCAGTTTTAGGTAGTGGACTAATTGGAGTTTCTCGAAAACATTCGAATCGAATTGATTCAAATATTGATTTTAAGATCACAAAAAAGACAAAAGACTTTAATCTCACCAAGTATTTAATAGATGTCTGTATTATTAACAAAAATTTGATCACTTTGTAAATTGTCTGAAAATTCACTTTTTTATTTCAGAAAACCTTTCAAAGATATTGCAGAAGCCGTCACAGAACATAACTTAATATTCGTATGAAGTACTGGTAAAAGCAGCCCTTGCCTAACCACTCTTGGTGCCCCAGGAAGGACCAGTCGTCATGTTATTGGTTTGTTGTTGTCATTTTGTTAAAATAATCTTCTGATTTGATGTTTAAGGTGTTGGGTCCAGGCTATTACCTGAGATAATGACCACTGAGTACTCTTAAAAGGACAAAATACTGTCAAACGTGTGAATAAAGGTGAACATCGACATATTTCTAACTTACAGAATTGCAGAATGACTTGTTTATAGGTGTATTAATCTCAGCACCAGGTGGCGCTGTTACATATAATCCTAATTTGATAATTTGACACGGTGGTCAATTGATGATTGGAACAACAATGGCGTCACCAAAAGGTTGCTGAAGACTTGGTCTAGTTCATTTAGGTGACTAATCACTTGGCTAATGACGTATTTGAACAGTTTGTTGGTTAAGATTATAATTTCATAAGCTGATTTTGAGTCTATCTGCTATTTAAAAGGCGCTGGTCACCACTGCAACATTTTTAAAAAGAAGTTTGAAACATATGTTCAAGGAACTGGTTTTTTGCACGTTATATTCACGTGATGGAACCTTTTCGAGTCTAAATTGTCAGTTTTAGGTGGTGGAGTACTTGGAGTTTTTGAAAAACATTCGAATCGAATTCATTCAAATATTGATTATAAGATCACAACCAAGAATAAACACTTTAATCTCACCAAGTATTTTATTTATGCCTAAAATAGAGAAGTATAGATGTCATCTGGAACTCTTAGCTACGGAAAAGCTTGTCATTGGCTAAACCAAGGGTACGTTTTGTTAACAAAAATTTGATCACTTTGTAAGATGTCTGAAAATTCACTTTTTTATTTCAGAAAAGCTTAAAAAGATTTTGCAGAAACCATCAAAGAAAATTGCTTAATATTTGTATGAAGTGCCGGTAAAATCAGCCATTGCCTAACCATTCTTGGTACCCCAGGAAGGACCAGTCCTCATATTATTGGTTTTTATTGTCGTTTTGTTAAAACCATCTTCTGATTTGATGTTTAAGGTGTTGGGGCCTGGCTATCACCAGAGATAATGAGGACTGAGTACTCTTTAACGGACAAAGTACCGTCAAACGAGTAAATACAGGCGAACATCGACAATTTTCCAACTTTCAGAATTGTAGCATGAGCTCGTCTATAGTTGTATTAATCTCAGCACCAGGTGCCACTATTACATATAATCCTAACTTTCTTGTTTTATATGTACCTACCTACCACCCTCTAAATTCAATGATATTACTGATAAGGCTTTTTTGAAGGGTTTTATGAGTGTTGTGTGTCCTGAGTTATATATTTTAAGGGATTTTAATTTTTGGGTCTTGAGTTAGCAATTTTGATTTTAATATTAGTAAAATTGATTTGAACAACCCACACTGATGGTGGTAATCGGATTGTAAGACACAGAGTCGTGATAACAGATCTTTTTCTACAAAGTAGAATTATTTGATCTTCTTTTTGATATAAATGAATGTACAGAGAATAAAGACAATTGTAATAGTAAAGCAAAGTGAATCAATATTGATGGCAGTTTTGAATGTAAATGCTCAGATGGTTTTACTGGAGATGGTGTCACGTGTTCAGGTTACTAAGAAACTAAATAATAATTGATTTTCATTTACTGAACGATAGAAAACTATGTTAAAAGATTTTAACTAATGTGAAGAAGGAACAAATAATTGTCATTCTGAAGCTGATTGTAGTAATGTAGAAGGTAGCTCTACAGGTATATGTAGAAATGGATACAAAGGAAATGGTTCAACTTGTATTGATTTGTAAATTGTATCGTGTGCAGTCTACATAATTTACCTTTTTATACTAGAATGTTGACTTAGATAAATGTATATATAAAAATGAAGGTTGTATTCTGATTTTTTAGATGTTATTAGTGAAGGTTTTACCTACGAATTTAGCATTTTTACTGAAGATATTGTTCTACTTGTTCTAGTTTGGCAGTTTTTGTAATTTACACTTTTTTGTCGATCAAGTTTGAACTCTTTATTATTCATGCCAACATAGAATGCTAATATAGAATTTATCTTCTTAATTTTTGGAAGAGTCAAGCATCCCACTATCTAAACAAAATTACTTTACTGATCACAACTTATTGAGGTATCTCTGAAATAAATTTGTTAATTTATTGATGATTATAGCAACCAGTTTCAGACTTTGAGCTTTCATCACAAGGAGAATATAAGTGAAACCTTATTTATTCTTATTTCTTTATGGCTTATATAAAGTCTCACTTATATTCTCCTTGTGATGAAAGCTAAAAGTCTGAAATTACAATTGAAAGCTAAAATTTGTCTGCTTTAAAAAGCCGTAGAACTCCGATTCTCAACCGAAGTTGGATTCTTGTAGGTAGTTCTTCATTGTGCTCAGTGTCGTTCTGGCAGCTCGTACAACTTTCTTTGTCTTTCGGTTTCGCTGCATAACCTTGTCGGTGAGAAGAGTAAATTATTGCTGCATGGGCAAGAAATAGATTTCCATATTGGCCGAGACAGGCCATTTAATTAATGATTTTATATTTTCATATTTATATTATAGAACTTCAAACTTGTTACTAACTGCCGAAAATCTATTATTTTACCTCAAATAATAACGAATGCCTGTCAATCAACCAACAATTTCACCCGTGGGCAGTATGTAGGAACACAACTGGAAGTTTCGAATGTGAATGTGATGATGGCTTTTCAGGTGATGGCTTCCATTATCAAAGTATATTACTTAGCCATATTCTTATCACTTTCTAACATCGTTCCAAAAAACTTTGCCAACAATTTTAAATAGATATTAAAAAATGAATCAGAAAGTGAAGTTTGTGGAGAAAATGCTTTATGTATTGATTAAATTGGAACTCATGACTGTATTTGTGAAAAATCAATCAACAGAAATTATCAAACTATTCCACACTAGCTTCCAATAATAGACTTCAAGACCTTCAGGAAGTAATTAAAAGGTAGCATTTCCTTTTAAGATTCCTACTGACAATCAAAAAGTTTATTTCTTCATCTGACCAGATTAGATTAGAATTGATGCAAGCAAAGTTGTAGAAGTTGTTCAGGATACAGTTTGTGAGTAGATTGAATTATAATATCCTAGAAATGTGTTGAATCAAATGACGTTATTTGTATTACAACTGTATCTGCAATTAAATTCAGAATTAGCGATATATGCTTTAAGAATAAAGTTTTACAGGTCAAAATTACCAAAAAAGCCGTTTGAATTTATTTGAACTAGTCAAACTTTTAGCTAACATTATAAGATTTTATCAAAAGTAATAATTTATAAATTTCAAGTAGAATTTAAATAATTTGAATTTACAAATTCATAGTTATAAAAAATAACTTAAAAAATTGAATTGAATTATAAAGTATATAAGATATAGAATTTAAAGTACAAGTATAGAATTATTTTAAAAGAATTTAAAAGTCTCTCTACAAAACAATTGTTCAAATTTACATAGAACGTTATCAATATAAAAAATAGCATCCATAGTTTCAATAGAAATCAACATCTGCATCAGTAGACAATCTGGTACACTTAATAATCCAAAGCTATCCATAAAAAACAATGTGACGATTTATAGAGCGATTTCTCATTTCAGCTTATCAGTAACATTTTCTTGTACGCTATTTATATGCTTTTGTAAGGTTTTGATTGTTTTGGTTTTTTTGAAAGTTTTTGATTTTGCATCATAAAAATGATTTCTTTCCAGCTTTAACTCGCTGACTTTAATCATCTAAAACAAGAAAAAATATAACAATTGGTAAACTTGCATATAGAAGCGGATCACTAACTTATAACTTCGAATGGCTTTGTAGAAATTTAGTTTCTGTTACAGAATCTATTTCGCTTTTTGAGATTTTTATTGTTCTTAAGTTTTCTTCCACAGCTTTTTTATTTTTCTAGTTCTAATACAACTTTTTCATTTTTACAGAATAAACTCAAGAAGCTGAGAATGTTGAACAACGAAGTCCGTATTTTATACTTTCTAGGAGTAAAAGTGAACAAAATACGACATGCCAAAAACCTGTCGCATCACCTATTGATTTTACCTTAATTTCTTATCCATGCCCATCAATATCATGAAGTAATGATAAAATAAGACCAATTAAAAGACATTATCAAGGTATTTGTGGTTATTACAGCCTTCCAGATTCTAGATCATACTCACCTCACAAATTGTAGGTAAAACGTTTTTCTAGTACAATAATATGATATTGAAACATTATAACAAAATAAACATCATTTAAAATCAGTTTGTCAGTAGGACAGCTGGTCTACTTGGAATTACAGAGTTAAAGAATACAACTTAAAACATATTTTACTTTTTTTCTTTGGTTAACAGTTTATTATTAGGTATCTTGAAAGATTTATACTCATACTTCGAAGCCTAATAACTTTTCTTTAATTCTTCTTTTAAGAAATTAAGCATCGATAGTAAAATGGTTTTTAGCATTTACTAGAAATTGAATAAAACTTTGCCGGCACATTTCAGTAATTTAAAACTTAAAAAATACAAATTTTTTGAATGAAAACTAGCTTTTGAGCAATTTAAATTTATCTGCTGATTATTAGCTGAACAAGTTTTCTTTTTGTTATTTTCAGAAT
>JAQGEQ010000369.1:0-100509 GCA_034620365.1 Pegea sp. RAD2-039
TTTATAATAAAAGTTCCAGTAACAATATTAATTGATTGAAGCACGCATGATAATTTGATCAAATCACAATATACAATTTCTTACAGCTTTTGTATATCCGCAGATATTTATAATTTTGGAAACATTTCTTCAAGTTATAATCAATAATTTGAAAGATGCTTTTTTATATTCACTTATTCAAATAAGTTTTGTTATATATAGAAAACAGACAAAATGAATAATTTTCAAAAATTTTGTATCCTTTGTTTTGTAATTCTTTAATTTCGGAAATACACTTTAAAAATAATCAATTTTTTTATTTTGGTTTTGAAAAATTTTCCTTTTGTATTAGTAATACAAATTTAATTGCATATTTAACCTTGTAAATATGAAAATTATTAAATTTTTTTTTTTTTGAAAATAACGAAAATAATTAGTTTAAGGTTTTTGCTAATAATAATTATAATAATTATATTTTTAATTAATTAATCTGAAACACACAGCTTGTAATAGAATGCTCGTAAGAAATAAAAATTTAAATATTTACTAACTTACTTGAAAAATTAATTCATTAATACATTTAAAAGTTTAATACCTTCAATTTGGAAGTTATTATTTGTAAATTATGAAAGGCGTTTCGCCCTGTACATGTGGACTTCAAGCACTTTCACTGACCATAAGCATTTTGAAAATTGCTTGTCATAGCATTCTACGTATCTTAATTTTAAATATTTTGTTCCTTTACGAAATCTAAAGGTCAACTTTGATTCAATTATTATATATATACTATTATACTTATTATAATATTAGTTATTAATATAACATTTTTATTTTATAATTCGTCGTGATTATGCAAGACAAAAATTGTAAAATTCATTTTAATTTCCTTATATTAAATAAACGCTTAATACTAATAAAATATTCAAATTAAATTTTGGATTAAATTTTGTTTTGTATATCTTTTATTTTGATTAGATTTGTTTTTTCAATTTGTTTTGTTAGAGAAATGAAAATCAAGAAAGCAGTTCTTTTTTATTTAATAAAGACCACAATGTTTTTTATTGCAAATTGTATAAACGTTTCTACAAATCCATAAATAAATTTATCAAATGATTATAATTAACAATGAAAAGATGTGAAATACATGACTTACTAATAAATTTTACCCAACATATAGCAGGAATTATTAATCTTAAAGTAACCTGGTTCATAAAGTTTATTATCTTTTAACAAAAAAAGGATTTTCAAGAAATATTTATTTTGACAAAAAAATGAGGATTTAACTCATAGAATATAGATTAAATTGTTGTTAAACCTTTTTGAAAATTCTTTTAAAGATCAAACGAAAAAATTCTGAGTCTTATAGTACTCTCAATTTACTATTATAAAAACAAAAAGTCACATGGCTTTTGACATAATTTAAATTTGTCAAAACGACGGATAATATTTAAAATTAATCATTGAAGTAGAAATAACTTTAAATATAAATCAAATAAAACTTCATAAGAAAAATTAAACTAATTTGGTTTGTATAATATTAAACTTGTAAAACATTTTCTTATCAACTTTAAAATCAAATTTTCTATTTGAAAAATATTTGTCAACAAAATGCTTATCGATAAAATTATAAAATTAATTTCATTTGAACTTGATCCCATACACTTCAGATTGCAACAACGTTTATAATAAATGAAAAGTTAAATAAAACTCAATCTTTCGTAAAGAATTTTTTTTCGTACTTTACAACGAAACTTTAAATAATAAATAATAGGTAATATGACAGATTTTTTACTAATTGAAAACTTTTCATTCAACAAAACTATTATTTTTCTTTTTATTATCATCTATTCGAAATCATTAAATATCAGCTTGGCAATTCTGTTTTTATCTATCATGAGATAAAATATCAAATAGTATAAATCTGTTTCTAAAATTTTTAAAGTTGTAAATTGTTGCCTTCGATATATCAATTTACAAAAAGTAAAATTTACTTTTATGAATGGAAAATTTATGAATTACTATCCTTTTCTAGATCCTTAAAAAAAACATATATATTTAAATGTATTATTTAATATCTTCTGTAAACTGAAAGTAATACCATATTAAAATTTTACAAAATAATGTATTTTTGTAAGTGTTTTTTTAATAACAAACCGTCTAGCGCCAAGTAGCGGAAAAGGAAACAGTCGACTTGTTTTTTGTAGGTTTATCTTATTTTCCTGATTTGTTTACATTATCTAAAACAATAAAGATTTTAAATAGTCCTATTAATCAATGTACTATTAATTTTTAATTTATAAAATACTTAATATTTGAGTTAAACAAAGAAATAAAATAACAGTTTTTGATAGAAGCTCAGTTTAATGATACTTATATTTAATTTGAACTAATGTATCATTATAAAAATATTATCAACAATAACTTTATCGATTAATTAAAGCCATCAAAAGATTTACCGATACCACAAACCTAAGATTGAATGAAAATTATATATTACCGTAAAGCTTACGGAGAAATGAAATCGTTTTATCTCGTAATTTGAAATTAAGATAATAATTTGGAAGATGAACTTTTGCATCTGGTTGTCAAGTATGTTTTTTCCAAGGTAAAAATAAGATTTTGCGTTTATTTGAGATTGTTTGATGTTTACAAATTCCTTGTTAAAAAGTATAACTTAAATTTTCTTTTAATCTTTTGTTATGCATTTAAGTCAATATTTTTAACAAACAACCGTTTTTTTGCCCAATATCTATCGAACAAACTAATATTGTTTTTTGTAAGAACATCAGGATTGAGCGTTTTCTCTAAATTGCTCGAAGGTTTTTAAATTCTGTTTGCTGTTAGAAATTTTCTTTTTAATTTGTTTTAAATATTTTAAGATTCATCACATATTAAATTCCTTACTTTCTTCATTGAATATTTTATGCTATCTAAACAATTTTCATACTAACAATATGTTTTAAATTTTTCATGATCAGTAAGAAACAACTAAAATCTTAATTTGACGTTTTTAAAGACTGTTTCATGATAAATCTTTTCTTTGAATCAAAAATGAATAATTGAAAATGCGAGTTATAATTTCAACAACTCTTAAATCTCTCTATAATAATAAATAGATCTAAAATCTGTGAACTACTTCAAAACTACTGCGTGTCGGTCAAAAATAATCAAAATATTCTTCCAATTAATTCAAAAATATAAAATTAGTTCCTTAATGACTTTTAATTTCCTTAATCTTTTGATCAGAAGATGTTTTTAAATCAATATAAGTGTTATCTCACCATACCATCTTATAAGTCAAATCTTATTGCAAAGAATGAATACTGAAGATATTAAACTTTTTGATAAATGGAGCTTGACGAAGAAATATAATGATTTTGATTAAACGATATAAAAAGGAAATAACTATAAACTAATCAAGTGTTTTGTCATTTTTTTAGAAAGTACTAACTTATAATTTTCCACCGATTCACTTAAATGAAGTTTCGTTGAAAAGTATTTCAACTCAAAATTATGTAAACGATTTGTTATCAGGAAAAAATGCTTGAAAGATATACTTTTCATTACTTATAAACGTTATTGCAATCTAGAGTTTGTGGCATAAAGCTAGAGTACGATATTTTTATAATTTTAATAATAAACTATTTGTTGACATATACTGCTTACACAGAAAATTTGACTTAAAGGTGAAAAGCAATTTTTATTGTAACTTAATTATTGGTAAAACCAAAATTAGTATAAAATTGTAACAATATAAAATTTACCAAAATTTATTAGTTTAAAATTGATCCCAAAAACTCTAAACTGTAATCAATTAATAATAAATAAAAAGGTTGTAAGATCCATTGTAGTGTAAGAAACCTGTTATTATTTGTTTGAATTTGAATGACTTTTAACGAAAATTGATTAATATATACTAAGACTACTTTGAGTTTTAATTTGCTACATTTAGCAGCATAAAAGTAATTTATGTTTAACATTTACTTTTTGACGTAAAAACATGTAACTGATAAAATGAGCGAATGTTTACAAATTTTTATGAAACAAAATGTTTTAGCAAAATTAGTAATTTTAAAACAGACATTTTAAACACATTTTTCAGTCTGGATAATTATAAAACTTTCTATTCTTAATATTTTAGCAGAAATGAATTAAAAAAATAGTTATTCAAAATTGTTATTTTACGCTACTTAGCGCAAAAGAGGTTTATTTTAAAAAATACTAAAATCAGAAATTAAAAACTTTTTTTTAAATTCTTAATTGTATTTAGCAACTTTTTGAAATTTTTAATCGAGAGTTTTGTTGAGGTTACCATTTGTAGACTGCTAATAATTGCTGATGTCAATAAGCAGTTGATTACCAAATTGATGGTTAGACTCAACTATTAGGCTCCATTAGTTTTGTTAAACTCTCTTTGAGTTAAATTTCTAACTAAGTTTGGTTTTTAAATTTCATTTTAGGATTAGTTCAAACAGTTTGACGCTATTAAAACTTTTTTCTAGTTATTAGTAAACTGTTTGTATATTATTTTTAAATAGGATTTTACAAATGAAAATTTTGATTCGATTAGCGACAATTGTTCAACAAATCATTTATATATTTTAATAATTTATAATAGTAATTTATCATAATAATTTATAATAGTATAATAATAATAATTAATTTGTTTTTAAAACATTCAACTGCTACTTGGCAGATAAAAAGTTAAAAGAATAAAGTTTTTTAAAGAATCACACTGACCAATGTACCATCAATTTCTATTTTATGAAATACTATTTACACTATAAAATTGTTTAATTTTCAGTTTTAATTAAAATGCAATATTATATAACAATAAAGAAAAACAAAAAAATAATTTATTGAGAAGAATAAATAAATAAAATAATCGTTAAGATAGAAGTTCAGTTAAAAATGAAATTTTCTATAACATTATTGATTGATTAAAGCAATCGAAAAATTTACCGACACCACAAGCGTAAGATTGAATGAAGATAATATATAACCGTAAAGCTTACGTAGAAGTGAAATCATTTTATTACTCATCTAGATTAAAGATACTAATTTGGAAGATGCACTCTTGCATCTGATTATCAAAATTTTTTGTTCTAGATTAAAGATACTAATTTGGAAGATGCACTCTTGCATCTGATTATCAAAATTTTTTGTGTTACATTTTTCTTTTACTTTTTATTCATTGATTTATTCATTTAAATCAACATTTTTTAAGAGCAACAGTTTTTCTGCATAAAATCTATCGTTACCACAAACGAAGATTATTTTTAATAAGAATATCAAGATTGAACGTTTTCTCTAAATTGCTTAAAATTGTTAAAATCTGTTTGCTATTAGTAATTTTCTTTGTAATTTCTTTTAAATATTTTTGGGTTCATCATTCCTTATTTTCTTAATTGAGTATTTTTGGCTGTTTAAAAACTAAAAATACGTTTTCGCATTTGTAATGAGTATTTTTTTACAAAAAATATAATTGTTTTGAAATTGGTCAATCGTTTTTAAATTATATAAATTGTGAAGGTACTTGTTAACAGGATATTACTAAAAGATTAAAATCGGATTTTTCAAAAATGTTTAAAGTCTGTTGTTTATGGTGCTAGAAATCTAAACAAGTTTAACATTTTTTAAGAAAGTACAATGTAATCGGTGTACAAAATTACTGCATGAAATATCAAAACATGTTAACTTCTTTTACTTTTATTAAAGCAAATTGTTTAAGTTCATTTGAAATCTCAGACAATGCCAGTTGAAAAATTGTTACAATGTTATACATGTTACTTAAATACATCAATTTGCATATAACATTAAAAATTCAGTTCATTATAAAAACTATACTTTATTTAAACTTCAATGTTATTTGAAATAATTGGTTAATTTTGAATTTTATTTTTAACGATTTAACTATCTGTGCTTTAATGTACTTATTAATTTTAATTCTGAATTAATTAAAATTCAGTTTTTAATAGCTGAATTATTTTTTGTACAATAATAAATTCTTTTCGATTTCTTTTAAAAAATCAAGTATGGTTTAAAGTAAATTAGTAAAAGTTAATAAAATCTAATAATTTTTAAAGATTTTTTTCTAAATATTAGATAATAAAAAAATAGGAAAAAGTATTAACACATATATTAATATATATATATAGAGAGAGATTTTGATAAATTAAGTGAAATCTTTACCACACAATGATTAACTTTTATTATGGATAAAGTATACAAACACGTACGTCTGTAGTCTAACAACATCATCAATTGATTGATATAATTATTAAAAATATTGCTGTTTTTAATGTTATTCTTGGTCCAGTTCTAAATCTGTTTATCAGTAAAATAACTATTTTCATTTTTTCACTTCAAAACCAAAATTGAACTTTTTGCTGAAATTTATAAAACAAACACTCTCTAAATTTTAAGTTGTAAATATAAAAAGCAATTTGCTAATCTACAAAAATATAAAACTTTCAAATATTTAAGTTTAAATGTATCTAGAACATACGAACTGATATTAATATGGTGTAATATCAACTTTAAATAATACAGCAAGTATTTTTTGATACTTAAACACAAATTGATTTTGAGAATTTGAATACTTTATACAGTTTACAATAGATTAGCTTTTTATTACTAGTCCAAATTCCAATGAAATATATTTGTATGTTTTTATTTTATAGGTCACCTAGCGGATGTAATATTTTACTTACAATAAAAAAAATCTAAAACTTTAAAAGTCTTCTAATAACTTACTTCAAAGATTTTTATCTTTGTGTAATGGTTTGTGCTATTGTTTATTGTTTTAATATAAGATTCTACCGATTTATCAAAACTTTTCAATGATTTAAAATCCCAAAATTGTTTAGAATATAATTCATTTCAACTTGTTATTCAATTTATTAGTTATTAACAACTGACTAATTTTGCGGAAATAAAAATGTTATTTGTAAAGATTCTGGCATTTTATCGGTAGCATGATTACAACAATGTAATGAAATTCTCATGTGAATAATCTTTATTTCTTTATTTCTACAAAATAAAAAATAAATTCACTCAATTGTTTTACTAACTAAACTTCTGTAGAAAAGTGTTTCAACTCAAAATTAAAATAATCTTTTTTTTAATTACGCTATCAAGAAAATTAGATAATTATACTTTTCCTTTAATATATCAAATGTAGAGTTTGTGGGATCAAGTTCAAGATAAATATATTTTTTAAATTTTAATAGAAAACTTCTTGTTGACAAATAATACTTAAATCAAATTTGACTTTACAGTTAATACATATATATTATCAATCTTTTTTCTAATTTAATTAAGCTTAAGTGGTATCATCAAATCTTGTATGTATGCTATTGTATGTATGCCTTAATAAAAAAAAATTAATTTAATTTAATTTTAATTTCTATCATTTTCTCTGTTTACCAGTATTGCAAACTGTATGATAATTTGAAATCATTTTAAAAGTTTCACATGCTTTTTATTATTATGCTCGACAATAAATTCAAATGAGATTAAATCTTTACAGATAACAAGAACTTTTAAAAAAAAGTTATTTAGTATTTTCTTAGATTGATCGTTATCAAAAGTTTTTATATTTTCTCGAAAACAATGGAGTCAAAAAATTTATCTTCTATTAAAAATAATTTATGAAATTTAATTATGTATTATAACCTTTTTTAACAGTTTATTTTATATTTGATTTTAAAAACAGAAAGAGAAACTAACGGTCTTTTTATTTTATAGATTTTACAAGTTGTAAGCGTTTACTTCAATCTTGGGAAAATAAATAAAAATTAAAAACTTATTCTTGCGTAATCATTTAGCAAGAAAATAACTTATTTAATATTTGCAAATTATTTGATAACATTGAAATTGTAAAAATATTATCAAACAAGAGAAAAATGTTGTTTTAAAAAAATAAAATAACTTTTTAAAAATTGAAAACATTTTAAAGAGTGCTTTAAAAGATTTCAAAAATATTCTAATTGTTTTTTGAAAATCTCAAGTTTTTTATTTTTTTGTAAAAAGAAAACAATTTGGTTTAATAGTTGTATAAACACATCTTTAGAATTGTGAATCTGTAATTGGTGAAATATGTACTAGATCATGTCTATATATGGCTTGTATATATTAATTTACAAACAATTAATTTAAATACTTTGTGGCAAAATCTTTTTCTGCTCTGTTATATAAACAAGTTTCTTCAAAATATTTGTGCTTTTCTACAAGATTCAATATTTTAGAAGTTGTATCAAACAAGTCGTTTATTGAAGATTTTAAAACCATTTAAAAATTTTAAAATATATGAAAACGTTATTACAAAAAAGTTACTTTTTTAGATTAATGTAAATAAACTGTTTATAAATGTTTACAAATATTTTGACTTTTCTTATATTATTTGTAAAAAGTAAACACAATAAAATGAACTGAAAAAATTGTTTGAAAAAACAGAAGTTTAAAATTTGTGCTAATAATTAAAATAACTGTAAACATTTTATATTTCTTAGTATTATAAGTAATTGTTTAATACATAGATATAAGACTGCATCTTGCAAAATACGTAGTGGTAATAGTTTTTTAAACAATTCAATTAATAGAAGAAATATATTGATTTATTTATGCTTATATATATATAATTTCTAGATATATATAGATAAATTTTGTAAAATATGGAAATTCAAGTTATTCAACTTATTTACTAATTGAATTTTCGTTTAAAAGTACTTGGACTCCAAGTTAAATTTTAAGTAGCCACTGATTATTTTTAAATAAGGCATTCTTTAGTTTTTGATTATTTATTACTTTGTTGCAATCTAAAGTTCAGTTGGTATCAACTTCAGACAAATTCTTTCTTAAATTTGTCAAAAGATTTTTAAAAACTTTCACTTGCAATCTTAAATTTGCAATTTAAAAATCATACACTTCAGATTGCAACAACGTTTATTATAAGTGAAAAGTAAAATAAAACTCAATCTTTCGTAAAGGATTGCAAAGTTTTTTAATTTGGAGTTAAAGTACTTTACAACTAAACTTTAAATAATAAATAAGTTTAATAACTTGAGTTATTATTTAATACAAAATTTTTTTGTAAACATGTTGTTTATCTTGTTGTAAATATTTTCGATAAAATTAAAAATGTATTTATAAAATGAGCAACATTTAACGACGCCACAAACATCAGATTTTATGCCGATATTATATAGGTGTATAAATGAAAATTGAAGCAACAAGAAAATATCAGGCTCCCAATTTTTGAAGATGCATATTTGCGTCTGTTTATCAAACAAGTTTTATTCATCGGAAGAATTGACACGATTTTCATCTTTCTTAAGATTACTCGATATTTTACAATTCCGTTTGGTAGGACAAATTCTATTTTAAACTTTAATCATTTTTTATTTTCAGCAATTCAATACAATTTTTGTATGGAAAATTTTGAAATATTTTTTTGTAAAGTTTTTTTTTTTAACTTATTTCTACTATCCATAAGATAGAAAAAGAGAAATTGCCGAGCTGATATTTTATGAGTTCGATTAAATAATAATAAAAAGCAAAATACTAGTTTTTTTGAATGAAAAGTTTTCAATTAGTAAAAAATCTGTCATATTACTAATAACATGTTTACAAAAATATTTTGTGATGAATAATAACTCAAGTTATCAAACATATTCATTATTTAAAGTTTCCTTGTAAAGTAAAACTTTGAATTTAACTCCAAATTTACAAACTTTGCAATCCTTTACGAAACATTGAGTTTTATTTTAATCTTATTTTCTTATAAACGTTGTTGCAATCTGAAGTGTATGGGATCAAGTTCAAATGAAAATAATTTTATAATTTTATTGATAAGCATTTTGTTGACAAAATTGTTATAATAGAAAATTTGATTTAAAGTTGATAAGAAAATTTATTATAAGTTTACTATTATACAAACCAAATTTGTTTAATTTATCTGATCCAGTTTCTTACCAAGCTGTATTTAATAAAGATTTAAAGTCATTCCTACTTTGATGATTAAAAATAAAAACCATCAGTCGTGCTGATAATGAAAACTTAAATCAAAAGTCATGTGACTTTCTTTTTTAATTGAGAGTACTATAAGACTCAGAGATTATATTCGTTTGATCTTCAAAATGAATTAGAAACTTAAAAATTTAAAACTAAAAATGAGTTACAAATTTAGAAATCATACAAATCATTAAAGTAATTTATCCATAAAATATCAATGTATTAGATATTTATTATTAGCCAAAATATTCTATTTTCTAGAGAACGCAAACAATAGAAGCAAAAAGTTAAAATTAATGGGTTTTTAACTATTTTGAAAGATTTAATTTAACCTGCGTACGCTATTCATTTTATCAAAATTACATTTGGTTTTAACTATTGAAAAATATATTCTTTAACTGTTAAAATTGATCTTAGTAATTATTAGCTCGAATTTTATATATACAATTTATATTTGTTAAATTTGTGTTTATAGTTGCTGTATTACGATTTAATTAATTACGATTATTCGTTTACACTGAACTAGGAACTTTTTTATTCCTCAGAGCTATTTTACAACTTTAACAAACTTCATGATATTTAATGGTGAAATTAAATGTAGATTTTTTTGATGATCAGATTTAACTAAATTTTATTTTAAAGAAAATACAATCTCTGTATTTCTTACTTATGAAAAGTACTTAGTTGATAAACAGGTGCAAAAGTGCATTTTCCAAATATTGCACTCGTAAATGGATTTTGTATTTCATTGAAAAAGGATTTGTTTTTAATGTTATATATAAGCTGCATAATACCTTATATTTGTGGCTTCAATGAAAATTATGTATACTTTAATCTTTTAAAATGAAATTCAAAAAAATATTTACAAAAATTTTTTTAAAAATGTTGAAAAATTTTTACAAAAAAATTTTAATCAATTCTTTTTTAACAATCAAGAATGAAAAAATATTAATTTGGTTGGTACCAAAAAACATACAACAATCTACAAATTGTACAATTCATTAAAGTGGTTCAATCAAATACTAATTTAGTTTCAAATATTTGTCGTTAAAACCAAAATACACTAACCGCTAGGTGGCGCAAACAAACAAAAAGAGAAAATTATAATTTTTGGATTAGGTAATTGATAATAAAGATTTTTTGGTAACTATCAAAGCTTACTTATTTTGATGCGACTTTGATTTTGTTGATATGAATTCAAAAATGTCACCAAAAAGTGAAAACAGCTTTTGTACATACAATAGAATAAATAATTATATTAAAGAACATACCATATCAAATTCAGAAACAAATCATTCATTTCAGAAAACATATCAAAGTTGTTGTCTTGAAGATGTGAAATGCATTAATATTTATATATTTAACAAATAGTAAAAGTTGTCATCGACATTTAGTCGATTCGAAATTACCTTCTTTCAAAAGTAGAAATTTTATTTTATAACTTTTGTAAAAATTTGTTTAATAAAATTCATTTTAAAACAATTATTTTTTTTAAATACTATAATTTTAAATTCGTAGAAATTACGAACATAACATTTATAGCAATATTCTTTTTTAAACTACTAACAAACTTTCCATTAAAATATTCGATGTTATGAATTTGTACAAACAATTATGACGTCAGTTATGAAGTTTTTTTTCAATTAAATTGCTTAAATGCAAAAAGATTGAGAATCTTTTGTTAGAACCTTAGTTATATTTTGCAAATAAAATTATTCTAACATAATATAACAATTAGTTAAACGTTTATTTTTAGTTTTTTCTCATTTTTATAACTTTTCTCTTTAAGTCTACCAGTTTACACAATGTAATTTCCATATTCATTATCTCACATCAAAAGTCAAATTGTAAACTTGTATAATCTGAAAAATAACGAAAATTTATTGGTTTAAACTTGATGCCACAAATTGTAGATTGTAATAAAGTAATAATAAATTAAAAAAATTATGTGTTGTATGGTCCATTGTAGTCTAAGAAAATCCTGACTCTTAATTTAAAGCTGAAATACTTTCAACGGAAATCGATTAAGAAAATAACAAGACTACCTTCAGTTTCAATTCTGTGCAAGTAGCAACATAAAATTGATTTAAGTTGAAAATTTATTATTTTGATGGAAACATGTAACCGATAAATTGACAGAATGTTTACAAATAGAAAAAAAGTTTTATTTAATGATTTCGATTGATTGATATCAAAAACTAATAAACAAATAAAAATGTTGCTGCTTAATTATTTCATCTGAAATATAAGAAGAAATAATAATTGTGTTAATTAAAAGTTTTTATATTTAAAACATTCTGTTATATTATTATTCTGTTATTTATTGCAATTTTCGAAGATTGCTGTAATTTAGCAACAAAAAGTCTTTTTTTTGTGAGCTAAGTTCAATTTTTAGTCTTTTTAAAAAGGGAGATATTTGTATGAAAACGCATTTTCTTACTAAAGCATATACAAATTATTGAAAACAACAAAAACAGATTACTACAAGTAAAATAATTCAATTTTACAAACAAAGGCATAACTTAAATCTTCTGAAAACTTGTAGAGAATTTCTGATTTACTTTATCAAAAAAAAAGTTGCTAAATATTGTTGACGTCAAAAAGTGTTCAACTATTGAGAACCATTAAGAACCGATTTTGCAAATAGAAACTTTTTGCTTTAAAATTATTAGTGGTTTCACTTAGATTTTAGAATGAAAAAAAAACAAGTAAATTTTAAAAATAAATTTTGTATTTTTCATTTCTTTTTGATTAGTTATTTTTTATATATATATTTATTTTTATAAAAAAATTATTGTTTGAACATTTCTTGTCAACAAAAAGATTAAAAGTAATTCTTTTTTCTATATTCTAAATTGGTTTATGCAAATAAATTCTAAAAAAAAAGTAAAGTTGATTGTTTTTATTCTCGCTTACTGGTGCTAAAAGTACATTTAAAATTTAAAATTTTGTTCAATTACAAAATATTTTGTAATAAAATTTCAAAGAACAATTTTCGTATAATAAACTTTCTTTCATATTTTTATTTGAATAATGAAAAGTATTTGAAAACTAAAATTTGTAACAACAAATTTATGAATATCATTTTACTTAACTTTCGATAATAGTTGCTAAAAATAAAACATTATAGCTCTTAAAATTTAACTTTAGATTAAAAATATTGAATAAAATTTTGGGTTAAATTAATTTTGTTTTCTTATATTTTTTTTTGATGTTTTCTTATACTTTCCATTTATGCTTCTAACTAGTTATTGGAAAAAAATTTTCGGCAGCAGTGGGATTCGAACCCACGCCATCGAAATGACTGGTGCCGTAAACCAGCGCCTTAGACCGCTCGGCCACGCTACCAATGACAACTTTTGAAAGTTAGAATAAAATTATTTAAACAAAAAATTGATATTTTAAACAATAAAACAAAAATTAAACAAAAAAAAGGAAAAAGCTTTGTATATCATAAACGTTATTATGGTAGCGTTAAGTGAAAACAAAAAGGATTACTTCTTTATACTACTAGTAGCATGATGGCATCAATACAACGAAAAAAGAAACAATTTGTAAGCATTTAAAATCTCAATCTACATATTTGCTTACTTACGACAGAATTATTCAGAGTTTAACAAGCAAAAGAAAGACAGAAAATATGAAAGAAATATACAAGTCCACATCATTCTTCATATCGTTATATGTCGGAGATCTTTTCGTTAAATGCAACTGACAGTATCAGTTTTCAAATTTAAAGTAAAATTAAAAGCTATACAAGCAACAGTTTGTTAATCTGGTATAAAATTGAATGCGTTATATGACAACTTATTTTCTTTTTGTTTGTGAGCTCATTTCAAACACTTTTATAATGCTTTTCACACAAGTGTTAAGCTATAAACATGTGTAAGACATCTTAATTAAAGATTATTTCTTGTTTGAAATTAATTGTTTACTTTATATATTTAAATTAGAACTTTGAAAAGAGTAAAAACAAACTTCTTGAAAGTATTTACTTTATTTAAACTACATTTAATGTTGAATTTGCTTCAGAATAAATTCTGCTGTTGGCAGGTTATCTATGAAGGCCAACTACAAATACTAAAATGAAATGATTTCAAATCTTCTGAATATTATGCTGAGCTAAATTTGTTATTGCTTACTATAAGTCTAATTCATAAAGATGACGTCATCAGCATCTCATAGATTAACATGTCTTTTTGATTTATACAAGAAATTGTTTATACCGTGTCAGCTTTACTAAGAACCAAATCAAGAATGTTGGATTAAATATTAAATCAAGAGAGTTTAATAATATCTCTACTAACATCTATAAGTGAAGAACAATTTATATCATTGATATATAGTAGCGTTAGCTTATTAAGACTAACTTCAGATATTTAACAAAAGTAAAATGACGACAATCACACAACAAACCATTAGATTTATGAAAAAGAAGTATATTAGTTATGATTTATTCATACCAGCGTCACTTAAAAGTGATAAGCAACTGAATAATGAAGCCAATAAACTCGGATAACATAAAATGTTGTTATTATACATTGCAAATGGTTTGTAGTTCATCAGTGTTAATACAATTATTCAAAATATATTATGATATTATATAAATTAGTTGTTTTTCTAAATAAAGATAATGACATCAACATAACAAAAGCACAAAAGTTTAGAATTTGCAAATGATTCAATGAAGATTAAGATTATAGATGCTTGTTTACTTTTGATATTGTCTTTTAGAATTAAACAAATTAAATGAAAAATTTTAGAAAAGGTTTTATGACATTGGTACGTTCTATTAAATAAAAGATAGTTTTAGGATTAAACGCAACTGACAATATCAGTTTCCAAAATCTCATGTTATCTTTTTTTTTAATGATTCAATAAAATTTTAAAATCAGGATTTGAATTATATCATTAGTACTATATTAATCACTTGTCTAATTTGTACTAAAACAGTTGAAAATTTCTTTGTTTTCTATAGACGAAAACAAATTAAGGTTAGTTTTTTTGATCTCATAGAAATGATTTTTACAAGTGAATTCTTATCTTAGTTTATTGCTGTTTTTAAAATACTTATCAAATTGTTTGCTGCTGTAATTATTTTCTATATTTAAGAACAGTAGTTTTGTTTTCTATTGAAAGTATTTAGTTATACTTCAATGGTCTATTAGTTTTGCCAAGCAGTTATGATACCTACCTAGCAAGCAGGAGGCCAAGTTGCAGTTGCAAATAAACAAATATTACTTAGTAAGAAAACTCAAAATATATAAACAGGTAAAGGCCTATTGATTCCTGCAAAATGACAAAATTCCTACGTTATATGTTTGTAGAGAGATTTGGTGAAAGGGTCTACTTTAGTTTGTTTGCTTAGGAGACTTTTTAAATGTCGTTAATTCTTCAAATATTTGGGCAAATGCTGTCTTTTGTTGAGTTTATAAAAAGATATGAAATGTTTGATTAGCTGTGTAAATGATAATAAACCTTGACTAAATAGTATCGATGTCTTCGAAGAGTTGAAAACAGAAAACCAGTCAAGACCTGATAGAAACTTGTTTATACCATTATAATTTTCACAGAAGCAATTACTTTGCTTAAAGCTTTAAGACTTTTTTTAATAAAAATCTTTGTTAAGTCAAATAAGATTAAGTACTTCTTTAAAGTAGTATGATGACATCAACACAACAAAAACAGAAACAAAGTGGAAATTTTTAAATGAATCATTCTACAAATTTGTTTACTGAAGACAGTGTCATTTAGAATTCACGTAACAAAAGAATGACACAACATATGAAAGAAAGGAACAAGCTCATCGCATTCTTTTTTATCATTGAATACAATAATTTTTTTGTTAAATGCAACTGACAGTATCAGTTTTCAAAATTCTCATTGACCATAAACTACTTTGTAGATAGACTGATATGATCGTAATAAATTATATGCTTTATATAACAACGTGTTTGCCTTGTGTTTGTGATTTCATTTCAAATGGTTTCTTTATGCTTTTAACGCAAATGTTAAATTATAAATATGTTTAAAACCTTTTTCAATCAAACTTGATGCTTTGAAAGTAAATATAATGTTTCATGGATTTATGTTTTAGTGTTTCTTTTTTTTTTTCAGATTTATTTTGTTTTGTTTCAAAAATAGTTTTATGTTTCTGAATGTAAGTTTTTAATCGTTTCAAAAGTTCAATAGTTTTGAATCAGTGATTTTTAACTGATTGATTTTATCACTTTTGTTAAATATTCATAATATAACATCTTAAGTTTATTTTTCAAAGCATTTCTAAAATCTTGAAAGTTAACTGATTTCAATTCTTAATAAATTTATTATATTTAAAGTGATAAAATTAAAAACTTTAAAATGCTTACAGATTTAGAAAAATCTTTAACTAAATATTTAGGTACCATAACCAATAGAATGTTTTTACTCTGATTTTAATTCATTTTTATAAATTTTCTTTTTAAATTTATCATAAATAATTTATTAAAATAATTTTTCATTGGGAATATTTTAATTTAAATTGTTAAATTTAATAAAATTGTTTGATAGAATACAAAAACGATATTTGAAAATTTTTTAATTATCGTTATAATTAGTCGTACTTTAAAATTACACTTATTTATGGATAACAATATAATGGTTCTCTTTCGTATCAATCAAAATAACCAGAAATTTTCTTTTAATTTATAGAAGTGCATTAATTTTTTTTGAAAATATAGTAAAATTAATTAATTCTATGTGAATGACAGATAACTCGACGTAATTGAAAATAAATGCTTAAAATTGTTTAACCCACAAGCACAAGATGAGTAGTTAGTTATATAAAGTAACATTGTTGATTTTAACTAACGATCTTGCTAGCTATCATTTTATTTTTGAAACTGACAGAATCAGTTGATATCGACAAGTAGGACGCAATCATTTTGTATAAAGTTGAGATTCAACAAAATGTAACAATATGATTATTTGGATTTCTTACATAAATTTCAAGGAAAACATTTTTTTATACCAACTTCACTCATTCAACAGTTCTTTCCGTGTACATCTGTATTAACTTTATAACATTATTACTTTTTTCCACTGTTTTAAAAAGTGTAACAAAAATACTAATTTTTTTAAAATGGGTTCACAATAAATCTTGATACAAATCAAACATTTTCTATTCGTGCGTAAAAATTTCTAACAAATTCATTGAAATTATTTTGTTTATTTATTAAAAATTATTACAAAATTAACATTAAATTTTAATTTTTTAAATACGAAATAATCGAAAAATGTTCGTAGAATGAATGATTTGACTCGAAAATTAAGAGATTGATTTCAAATTAACTAAATTAAATTTAATGAATTTTTTGTTTTCAACTTTAATTTTTAAATTCAAAGTTAATACAAAAGAACAAACACAATAATTCTTTAAGGATATTAAATAAAGCAATTATTAAAATGAAAAACAGAAATAAATAAATACAAACTTAAGCTTAAATTTTATTTATTGTATGACTATAATAAACTAAATATTCAAGTAGTTTTAAATACTTATAATAGTAACTAGTTTTTAATTGTTTCATTTTCCTAATAAATTTAAATCCATTTTAAACTGTTAATTTTTTATAACTTAAATTTGTTTGTTAAATTGTCATCTAATTTCAATTAATTTTACAACTATTAATCAACATAAAAATAAAAGAAATTTCAAAAACAAATAAATCACTGGTTGACGTTAAAAGGAGATTTTGTTTCTTGTTTAAATTTTGATTATTTGTATTTACAAAATAAATCTTTTTGTAAATTTTTTAATTTTATTTTGATTTATTTCTCAGTAAAATTATTTAACCAAAAAAATGTAAAATATTTTTTATAGATCTTCACCAAATTTTTTTTAGAAATATATAAGCAAAGCACAAATTTGTTAATACAATAAACTTTAGTTTTCTTGTTTTATATAAATGAAGTTGTCTTATATAATTATTAAATATTATAAAAATATTCAAATTATTTCAGTGTTTAAATGTGAATACTAGTGCATAACCATCAATATTTTTATTGTTTTAAATAGCTGCAATCACATAAAAAGTATAATAATAATAACAAAATGTACTATCAAATAACAACCATAACTATATTATAATTAAAAAATTGAAAATATAAACAAATAGTTTCATATATTCTCTTTTTTATAAATAATTTTTTTCAAATAGTTTTATGCCTAAATGGTCATCATGTGAAAAAAATAAAATTGTTTAATGAAATTCTATACAGAAGATCTTGTGCATCTAATATATTGTAAATTGTAAACAATAATTTCAAATAATAAAATAAGTTTGTACTATAAGTACTAATAGTAATAAGACAGGGTTGACAAAAAAATAGATTTGAACTGTTTTGTGTTTTCTTGATTTTGTAATTTATCGTCTAAAACTAAACTTTTCAAAAAAAATTGAATTTATTTTTAACAATATTTGTATAAATGGATTTTTTATCATAAATTTCGTCATGTTAGCGTTAAGTGAAAAAAACAAGATTACGTACTTCTTTAAAATATTATAATGACATTAACACAACGAAAACTGGAAAATATGTAAATGAATCATTCTACATATTTGTTTACTGTGAAGACAACAGTGTCCTTTCGGGTTTAATAAACAACCGAATGACACAACATATAGAAGAAAAGAACCAGAATACAGCTTTCTTTTGTACTATTGAATAACGGAGATCTTTTAGTTGAATCCAACTGAAAGTATCAATTTTCAAATTTCCCGAGAAAAACATCTTCAAAATGATCAATTGATAAGTTAGTAATAAAATAGATGCTTTATATAACAACATGTTTACCTTATTTTTCTGAGCTCACTTAAGACAATTTTATAATGCATTTAACGAAAATGTTAAACCATAAATATGTTTAAAACCATGTTCACTCCAACTTGATGCTTTGAAAGTAAATGTAATGCTCCATGGATTTATGTTTTACAACTGAGTTTAAAATCAATTAAAATTAATCTGTTGTGTTAGTTTAAAAACTTGAGTTTTCTAGATCTTTGACATTAACAGATAGAGAAATTTTTGATGTTTTGGAAAACATTATAATTTAAAATAAAATTTCTAGCCACAAAAAGGTTAATATCAATAGAAAAAAAACAGCTAAGCTTAGGAATAGGACATTTAAACTGATGAAAAAATTGAATGTCAAAACTGCCGACGTCAACATTAATATTATTTTATTATTTGTTGAAATTTATTCAACTCCAAAATGTATTCTATTTTTGCAGATTTTATTTGTATCGAAAAGCAAATGTTCATTGGTTTAATCAGTATTTGTAAAGTAGTTTCAGTATAAAGTTTAAGACGTACAGATTAACTTTAAATTACAAACATATGACAATATGCCCAGAATTTTTTTATTAATGAAAAAAAAAAATAAAAACAAATTACTTTTAATTTTGGTTTGACACATAAAACTGTTTAGTTAAGAAATATTTAAAAGGCTTCATTAGTTTAAGAAAAATAGATCTACTCGAAGCACTTTGACCGAGCCTATTTATTATAAAATTCATTTTTGTATATACTTTACCTAAATGTTAATTTTTGATTACTTTCTGTTGTTTTTTGTTAATGTTTAGTTTGTGAAGGATCTAGGCATAAGAAAGTAAATAGTTGGAAACAAATTAAGTGGGCTGATTAGTTGTATAATTTTCTTTCTGATTTCACAGATAATATTTGTGAGAAGTTGTGTTGATGGAAGGTGCTCTCTTTATGCACCCTCCTTCACACTTATTGAAACAAAAAAAGAAAAGATTAAAACTGTTTCGAAGATGTAAAATCTATATTTTCAGTTTTTTTTCATTGAAGGGAATTTATTAAAAAAAAGAATAAAGCATTTTGTATTAAGATTAAATAAAAATGTCAATTTAAAATTACTGGCTAATCAAATTGAAATATATGTTGAGACTATTTTTAAATAAGTAAGAATTTGTTTAAATCAAATTTTAAACTTCTGATTTCCTATAGAAATTGTCTCACTTTTGCAGGAAATCATTTTTATAGACTGTACATCGAAAAAAGTTTTTAAAATATAATTTCATTTTAATATTTATTTTCCAGACACAAAAAGTCCTTATAATAGATTTAGTTCCTTGTTATATAAAATTGTAAATGTTGTAACCTTAGATCTGTTAGATAAATAGTGTAGCTCACAAATTTTGAACTTATAAAACATTTTTTAAATATTTATGTAAGTTTTATTTGAACTCATACAAAAGGCTTAATATAAAAAGTATTCTTATTATGTTTAGATTTACAAAACTACTTGAAAAATTGAAGCTAAAAAGTATTATGCAACTATAAGTAGGATATTATCTTCTATAGGATTGATGTCAGAGAAATAAAAATCGCTCACAGTTTTTTAAAAAATCAAACTAATAGAGAAAAAGAAAAGTTTGAAAAAATACTATCTTCCGGACAAATACTAGATCGAAAGAAATTTATAAAACAAAGAAATAATTACCAATTTATTACCCACTTTTGAAAATCTTTCTTTCACTTTTACATTTTGAAATCGACAACTTGTCGATGAACTTTATAAATTTAAATTTCTGCAAATATATTATTTTCAAATCTTGCTGTTAATAAAACCTTTAAATTTGATAATTATAATCGTAATATTCATAAAATAACGTTTGTGAGTTTAGTATTTTAATTAAGTGCTTTACAAAACTTTTCTTATTACTAGTCAACATATTATTAGATATAGATCTTACTTTTATTGGAATTTATCTTAATATACTGTACATCAAAAAAAGATCAGCCACAAGATGTCACTATAAAAGTTTAATTTTCATTTTAAACAAAATTATAACTTTTGTATTCTTAGATCTGTTAGATATATAGTCTAGCTCACAGACTTTGAACCTGAAAGACTTTGTTTTTTAATATTGTAAAAGTTTTCAAACTTATACAACTAGCTTCATATAAAACGTATTTTTATTATGTTTAGTTTTAAAGAATGTTTTAAGTCAAATGTAGATTTATTTAAAATAACTAAATATATAAAAACTAAAAAAGATTGAAAAACATAACCTAATTCTATTCACAT
Source organism: Pegea sp. RAD2-039 (assembly GCA_034620365.1). NCBI lineage: Eukaryota > Metazoa > Chordata > Thaliacea > Salpida > Salpidae > Pegea > Pegea sp. RAD2-039. Next base: position 21,089 of record JAQGEQ010000369.1, read on the forward strand.
TATTTAAATAAAAGAAATATTTTGACTATTGTTTCAAAAAAATTGCTTGAACAGCTAGACGGTTAATTATGAAAAAGAAAATACAACTCGTAATAAATAGTTTTTATTTTTACTTTTCAAAAAAACTTTTCTGAAACTATTTCCAGAAATATTTTGAAGATCAAACCAACAGAATTTCTAAACCTTATAATACTCACAATTTTTAGTAAGTAAATTGTACTTAGTTTTTCAAAAACCTGAAATTGTAACAATCGCGACAAATAAATTTCTTTTAAAGCATCAAAGTAACTTTAAATTAAATTAAACTTCGTAACAATTTTACTTTTATCTATTTATAATCTTAACCTACTTTTGTTTACTACGAAAATAGATTTATAGTCAAATTTTCTTATCAACTTAAAAATCGATTTTTCTATTTCAGCATTATCTGTCAACAAGAAGTTTATTATTGAAACTAGAAAAATTTAATCGTTTAAACTTGATCCCACAAACACTAGATTTCAGAAAAGTTTATAAATAATAAAAAGTACATTCAAACTGGACGCTACAGACGTGTGAGAATCATTTTGAAATTTGGAGTTGAATTACCTTTAAACGAAATATTAATTAAGTAAAATAACTTGAGTTCCTATTCTTTACAACAAACAACAACAAAATAATTTAGTTCAAGGCTTGTAAACATGGTTACTGACAACGTGATAGAATGTTTAGATAAACAAAACTTTTATTTCAGCAAAATTAGTATTTATACTTCTACTTTAGATTAAAAAATAAAATTAATCAGCACGTACATCTGAAGAAAAAATCAGACTTTATTGATTTTAACTATTTACTATTTTTAAAAATGTTCTTTTACAACCTTACACTTTAAAACATACAGTAATTCCATCAAACTTGAAATATTCATAAAAATCTATTAAAACTGAAAACTAAATTAAAATCAAATTAAATAGAATACTTTACAAGTTGTAAATTTTTGTTTTAGTTTACTAATACTAAAATAAATTTGAAAAAGATGACATCAGTAAACGTTTTGATAATTTTTGGTTTTTAGAGGTGAAGTCATCAGATGATGCTTTTCAGCAAGTAATCAGAAGACATTTAAGTTGTTTTCTGGCTAAAATTAAGAATCATAATAAGTAAGGCTTCCAGTAATAGATTTATTAAATTAGATTTAAAGCAAGTAGATTTAAAGTAAGCAAAAATTAAATTCCTAATACTAAGCAGTTTAATAATTAATTAATATTAGGAAGATTCTTCAAGTTAGAGTTTTAGTGATACAAATATCCTTGAAAAATTGAATTATGAAGAATTATGAATTTTATTTTCTAATTTAAACTAATATTTTCTGAGTAAATAAAAAAAGTAAATAAATGAAAAGAAAATTAATATTAAAAAGCAGAATTTTAAATTATCAAAGAATCTCAGTAAAAGCAAATTGTTATTATTTCTTATTTTGAAAAATATCTTTTTGATAAACAGATGCAAATATAAAGTAAAAGTAGCAAACAACTGATTTATTCAATCATAAAAATTAAAATTACTGAAGTTATTTCTTTTAGTGTTAATTTTTGATTTTTATTATAATATAAAATTCATTAATATAAGATTTCATTTAAAGTAATTACCAAATTAGGAATAATTATAGGTTTTAAGGTTAACTATTTTAATTAATAAGAAAAGAAATTTCAAATAAAACTCAATATGAAGCTGATATTAGTGATGCCATAAATAATTTTTTTTGATTAACTGAAAGTTAACTTTTTTGAACGTTTTGTCACATTATCTGATAAGTCTTTACAAAAGTAAATGAAATTATTTCGATGTCGTTTTTTCTACATAATAGATACTGAAGTTCTCTTTAGTGATAGAATTTTCGTTGAACAATGTTTCAACTCCAAATAAGGTTTCAAAAGACCATTTATAATTAGCTTAGCATTTTTTTTTAATTTCCTTATTTATCACTTTGTCGTAATCTAGAGTTTGTGGGGTCAATCTTAAACAAATTTGTTTTTACATTTTTTATATTAATTTGTTGTTGATAAACAAAGTTTTTTGTAAAGATTTAAATAAACGTTTTAATAACGTTGAAATTAGTGAAATAAAAGTAATTAAGGTATAATAATATAATATAGAAATAATATAGTAACTTAATAAATAAAATTGAGTTCTGGATTACTGAAAACTGTTTCTTCTCTTGTTTTATCTGCAGTTTATTTGCAGATAAATACGGAGAAAATCGTAATTAGATAATTTAATAAAATACAAATTAAAAATGGATCAATCAGGCTTTTCAGTATCCAAATTCGTCGATCTTCGAACAAAAAGTCGATTTTTTATTTTTCCAATTAATTTTTATTGAAACTAAAATCCATAAAAAAACAGAACATGAAAAGTCTTACACATAAAATACTTTACAAACAATTAATTTAAATATTTTGATGCAAAATCTTTTTCTGCTCTGTTATATAAACAAGTTTCTTCAAAATATTTTTGCTTTACTAAAAGATTCAACATTTTAGAGGTTGTATCAAACAAGTCGTTTATTGAAGATTTTAAAATTATTTTAAAATATTTAAACTTACGAAAAAGTTACTACAAAAAACTTGCTTTTTAAGACTAATGTAAATAAACTGTTTATAAATGTTAATAAATAATTTGACTTTTCTTATATTGTTTCTAAAACATAAACAAAATAAAATGAACCAAAAAGTTGCTTGAAAAAACAGAAGTTTAAAATTCAAGCTAATAAATAAAAGAATATAAAAATTTTTAGATTTCTTACAATTATAAGTAATTGTAAAGTAAATAGATGTAAGAGTGCATCTTGCATAATTCGTAGTGATAATAGCTTTTTATATAATTCAATTATTAGAAGAAGTATATTGATATATCTATAATTTTCGTAAAAAATAGAAGTTATTCAAATTATTTTCTAATTGATTCTTGTTTAAAAGTATTTGGACTCCAAGTTAAATTTTAAGTAGCCACTGATTATTGTTAAAATAAACAACGTGAATTTTTGATTATTTATTAGTTTGTCGCAATCTAGAGTTCAGTTGGTATCAATTTCAGACAAATTCTTTCTTAAATTTGTTATAAGATTTTCAAAAAGTTTTCACAATTAATTAATTTCTTTATTCTTTCATAAAATTAATACAAACAGATTCAAACGAAAAATAGTCTAAAAGTTGTAACAATATTTATGTAAATCTAATAAAAGTAAAACTAAAAGTAAAAATAATACGTAAAACTGAATCGATTTAGAAATTGAATAAAAAACTTTCTGAGACATAAGTATTTATATTTATTTAAAACAAAGCTTAATTTTTTCTTGCGTAGTCACCAAGCAAGACATTCATCTATTTAATAGAAATAGAAATAAATTACAGAATTTAAAAAAATTCTTTCATTATATAATAATTTTATTCAATTTACTCACTAGAAAATATACTTAAATATCTTTAAAAGAAATTAAAATTAAATTTAGTTTAATCTCATCATCAAATAATTTACATTTAATTTCACCATTAAATTTCATGAAGTTTGTTAAAGTTGTAAATTAACTCTGAGGAATACAAAAGTTCCTAGTTCAGTGTAAACGATTAATCGTAATTAAATAAATCGTTATATGGCAAATATAAACACAAATTTAACGAATATAAATCTTATATATAACATTCGAGCTAATTTTTACTAATATTAATTTTAACTATTGCAGAATATATTTTTCTATAGTTATAAGCAAATGTAATTTTGATAATATGAATATTGTGCTCAGGTTAAATTAAATCTTTTAAATTAATTAAAAACCCATTTATTATGACTTTTTGCTTTTATCGTTTACGTTCTCTAGCAAATAGAATATCTTGCCTAATAACAAATATCTTCTACATTAGTAGCCGCTGATTAAATTGCTTTAATGGTTTGTATGATTTTTAAATTATTTTGAAGATCAACCGAAAATAATCCGTGAGTCTTATAAAAGTCACATGGTTTTGATTTAATTTTTGATCGTCAGTACGATTGATCATTTTTAATTTTAATCATCGAAGTAGAATAAATTTTAATCTGAATTAAATAAAACTTGATCAAAAAAATTAAACTAATTTTATTCGTATAATAGTAAACTTATAAAAAATTTCTTATCAACTTTAAAATCAAATTTTCAATTTGAACAAAATTTGTCAACCAATTGCTTATCAAAAAATTATAAAATTAATTTCATTTGAGTTTGATCCCATACACAATTTGGTGGCGCTGATAAATGAAGACTTTTAGAAATTAAGTCAAAAGCCATTTGAATATTTTGTTTTTAAATTCTGAGTACTAACAGACTAGAAAGCTTATTTATATTTATAAATAAAAGTTTCTTGTTTTTTCAAAATTTAAACAATATTGTTTAATATTTACATAATTAATAAATAAACACACTGTGTACAATATATTTTTCTTTATGATTTCAACACAGATGTTTCACCTCACCAAATACATAAGTTAATCAATTATGGTAAAAAATTAATTCAAGAAAATTAACGTTAAAAAAAATTAAATATTATTCTACAAATATACAAATTATTAAACTAATCTATCCCATGAATGTTGAAAGTTTATTTATTTGTTTTTGTAGCCGAATTATTTTATCCGTTTAGTGACGAAAACAGTAAGAAAGGTCATAAATTTGAACTTTTTAAACAATTTATTCAAATTTAATTTCCTGTAAGCCTTATACACTATTTAAATTCTAAAATAACTTTTACTTTTGAATATCACAAAATAAATGCGGTAATAGTTAACCTTTATATGAGTAAATATCATCTCGAGTATCATTTATACAGTTAAATGTAAAAGTTTAAAAATTTTATATTTTTCTTTAGGAATGAAACACTTTCTTATAATTCAAATAAAATAATTCAATGTCTGTTTTTTAAATCCAATTAAAAGGTTAAGTTTCTTTTTAAAACAAAAATTGAAAATAATTATAATACTAATAATCCAAATTAAAATCACACCAAGTAAAGCATTTTATAATAATAATTCCAGTAACAATATCAATTGATTGAAGCACGCATGATAATTTGATCAAATCGCAATATACAATTTCTTACAGCTTTTGTATATCCGCAGATATTTATAACTTTGGAAACATTTCTTCAAGTTATAATCAATAATTTGAAAGATGCTTTTTTATATTCACGTATTCAAATAAGTTTTGTTATATATAGAAAACAGACAAAATGAATAATTTTCAAAAATTTTGTATCCTTTGTTTTGTAATTCTTTAATTTCGGAAATACACTTTAAAAATAATCAATTTTTTTATTTTGGTTTTGAAAAATTCTTCTATTTTATTAGTAATACAAATTTAATTGTATATATAACCTTGTAAATATGAAAATTATTAAATTTTTTTTTTTTTGAAAATAACGAAAATAATTAGTTTGAGGTTTTTGCTAATAATAATTATAATAATTATATTTTAAATTAATTAATCTGAAACACACAGCTTGTAATAGAATGCTCGTAAGAAATAAAAATTTAAATATTTACCAACTTACTTGAAAAATTAATTCATTAATACATTTAAAAATTTAATACCTTCAATTTGGAAGTTATTATTTGTAAATTATGAAAGGCGTTTCGCCCTGTACATGTGGACTTCAAGCACTTTCACTGACCATAAGCATTTTGAAAATTGCTTGTCATAGCATTCTACGTATCTTAATTATAAATATTTTGTTCCTTTACGAAATCTAAAGGTCAACTTTGATTCAATTATTAAATATATACTATTATACTTATTATAATATTAGTTATTAATATAACATTTTTATTTTATAATTCGTCGTGATTATGCAAGACAAAAATTGTAAAATTCATTTTAATTTCCTTATATTAAATAAACGCTTAATACTAATAAAATATTCAAATTAAATTTTGGATTAAATTTTGTTTTGTATATCTTTTATTTTGATTAGTTTTGTTTATTCAATTTGTTTTGTTAGAGAAATGAAAATCAAGAAAGCAGTTCATTTTTGTTTATTAAAGACCACAATGTTTTTTATTGCAAACTGTATAAACGTTTCTACAAATCCATAAATAAATTTATCAAATGATTATAATTAATAATGAAAAGATGTAAAATACATGACTTACTAATAAATTTTAACCAACATATAGCAGGAATTATTAATCTTAAAGTAACCTGGTTCATAATGTTTTCTATTCTTTAATAAAAAAAGGATTTTCAAGAAATATTTATTTTGACAAAAAAATGAGGATTTAACTCATAGAATATAGATTAAATTGTTGTTAAACCTTTTTGAAAATTCTTTTAAAGATCAAACGAAAAAATTCTGAGTCTTATAGTACTCTCAATTTACTATTTTAAAAACAAAAAGTCACATGGCTTTTGACATAATTTAAATTTGTCAAAACGACGGATAATATTTAAAATTAATCATTGAAGTAGAAATAACTTTAAATCTAAATTAAATAAAACTTCATAAGAAAAATTAAACTAATTTGGTTTGTATAATATTAAACTTGTCAAAAATTTTCTTATCAACTTTAAAATCAAATTTTCTATTTGAAAAATATTTGTCAACAAAATGCTTATCGATAAAATTATAAAATTATTTTCATTTAATTTTGATCCCATACTCTTCAGATTGCAACAACGTTTATAATAAATGAAAAGTTAAATAAAACTCAATCTTTCGTAAAGAATTTTTTTTCGTACTTTACAACGAAACTTTAAATAATAAATAATAGGTAATATGACAGATTTTTTACTAATTGAAAACTTTTCATTCAACAAAACTATTATTTTTCTTTTTATTATCATCTATTCGAAATCATTAAATATCAGCTTGGCAATTCTGTTTTTATCTATCATGAGATAAAACATCAAATAGTATAAATCTGTTTCTAAAATTTTAAAAGTTGTAAATTGTTGCCTTCGATATATCAATTTACAAAAAGTAAAATTTACTTTTATGAATGGAAATTTTATCAATTACTAACCTTTTCTAGATTCTTAAAAAAAAACATATATATTTAAATGTATTATTTAAGATCTTCTGTAAACTGAAAGTAATACCATATTAAAATTTTACAAAATAATGTATTTTTGTAAGTGTTTTTTTAATAACAAACCGTCTAGCGCCAAGTAGCGGAAAAGGAAACAGGCGACTTGTTTTTTGTAGATTTATCTTTTAGTCCTCATTTGTTTATATTACTTAAAACAATAAAGATTTTAAATAGTCACAGTAACCAACGTACTATTAATTTTTAATTTATAAAATACTTAATATTTGAGTTAAACCAAGAAATAAAATAAGAGTTTTTGATAGAAGCTCAGTTTAATGATACTTAAATTTAATTTGAACTAATGTAGCATTATAAAAATATTATCAACAATAACTTTATCGATTAATTAAAGCCATCGAAAGATTTACCGATACCACAAACCTAAGATTGAATGAAAATTATATATAACCGTAAAGCTTACGGAGAAATGAAATCGTTTTATCTCGTAATTTGAAGTTAAGATACTAATTTGGAAAATGCACTTTTGCATCTGGTTGTCAAGTATGTTTTTTCCAAGGTAAAAATAAGATTTTGCGTTTATTTGAGATTGTTTGATGTTTACAAATTCCTTGTTAAAAAGTATAACTTAAATTTTCTTTTAATCTTTTGTTATGCATTTAAGTCAATATTTTTAACAAACAACCGTTTTTTTGCCCAATATCTATCGAACAAACTAATATTGTTATTTGTAAGAACGTCAGGATTGAGCGTTTTCTCTAAATTGCTCGATGGTTTTTAAATTCTGTTTGCTGTTAGTAATTTTCTTTTAAATTTCTTTTAAATCTTTTAGGATTCATCATATATTAAATTTCTTACTTTCTTCATTGAGTATTTTATGCTATCTAAACAATTTTTATATAAACAATAAGTTTTAAATTCTTCATGATCAGTAAGAAACAACTAAAATCTTAATTTGACGTTTTTAAAGACTGTTTCATCATAAATCTTTTCTTTGAATCAAAAATGAAAAATTGAAAATGCGAGTTATAATTTCAACAATTCTTAAATCTCTCTATAAAAATAAATAGATCTAAAATCTGTGAACTACTTCAAAACTACTACGTGTCGGTCAAAAATAATCAAAATATTCTTCCAATTAATTCAAAAATATAAAATTAGTTCCCTAATGACTTGTAAGTTACTTAATCTTTTGAACGGAAGATGTTTTTAAATCAATATAAGTGTTATCTCACCATACCATCTTATAAGTCAAATCTTATTGTAAAGAATGAATACTGAAGATATTAAACTTTTTGATAAATGGAGCTTGACGAAGAAATATAATGATTTTGATTAAACGATATAAAAAGGAAATAACTTTAAACTAATCAAGTGTTTTGTCATTTTTTTAGAAAGTACTAACTTATAATTTTCCACCGATTCACTTAAATGAAGTTTCGTTGAAAAGTATTTCAACTCAAAATTATGTAAACGATTTGTTATCAGGAAAAAATGCTTGAAAGATATACTTTTCATTACTTATAAACGTTGTTGCAATCTAGAGTTTGTGGCATCAAGCTAGAGTACGATATTTTTATAATTTTAATAATAAACTATTTGTTGACATATACTGCTTACACAGAAAATTTGACTTAAAGGTGAAAAGCAATTTTTATTGTAACTTAATTATTGGTAAAACCAAAATTAGTATAAAATTGTAACAATATAAAATTTACCAAAATTTATTAGTTTAAAATTGATCCCAAAAACTCTAAACTGTAATCAATTAATAATAAATAAAAAGGTTGTAAAATCCATTGTAGTGTAAGAAACCTGTTATTATTTGTTTGAATTTGAATGACTTTTAACGAAAATTGATTAATATATACTAAGACTACTTTGAGTTTTAATTTGCTACAATTAGCAACATAAAAGTAATTTATGTTGAAAATTTACTTTTTGACATAAAAACATGTAACTGATAAAATGAACGAATGTTTACAAATTTTTATGAAACAAAATGTTTTAGCAAAATTAGTAATTTTAAAACAGACATTTTAAACACATTTTTCAGTCTGGATAATTATAAAACTTTCTATTCTTAATATTTTAGCAGAAATGAATTAAAAAAATAGTTATTCAAAATTGTTATTTTACGCTACTTAGCGCAAAAGAGGTTTATTTAAAAAAATACTAAAATTAGCAATAAAAACTTTTTTAAAATTTTTAATGGTATTTAGCAACTTTTTTAAATTTTTATTCGAGAGTTTTGTTGAGGTTACCATTTGTAGACTGCTAATAATTGCTGATGTCAATAAGCAGTTGATTACCAAATTGATGGTTAGACTCAACAATTAGGCGCAATTAGTTTTGTTAGACTCTCTTTGAGTTTAAATTCTAACTAATTTCAGTTCTTTAATTTCATTTTAGGATTAGTTCAAACAGTTTGACGCTATTAAAACTTTTCTCTAGTTATTAGTAAACTGTTTGTATATTATTTTTAAATAGGATTTTACAAATGAAAATTTTGATTCGATTAGCGACAATTGTTCAACAAATCATTTATATATTTTAATAATTTATAATAGTAATTTATCATAATAATTTATAATAGTATAATAATAATAATTAATTTGTTTTTAAAACATTCAACTGCTACTTGGCAGCTAAAAAGTTAAAAGAATAAAGTTTTTTAAAGAATCACACTGACCAATGTACCATTAATTTCTATTTTATGAAATACTATTTACACTATAAAGTTGTTTAACTTTCAGATTTAATTACATATATTTAATATTTAATATTATATAACAATAAAGAAAAACAAAAAAATAATTTATTGAGAAGATTAAAGAAATAAAATAATCGTTAAGATAGAAGTTCAGTTAAAAATGAAATTTTCTATAACATTATTGATTGATTAAAGCAATCGAAAAATTTACCGACACCACAAACGTAAGATTGAATGAAGATAATATATAACCGTAAAGCTTACGTAGAAGTGAAATCATTTTATTACTCATCTAGATTAAAGATACTAATTTGGAAGATGCACTCTTGCATCTGATTATCAAAATTTTTTGTTCTAAATTAAAGATACTAATTTGGAAGATGCACTCTTGCATCTGATTATCAAAATTTTTTGTGTTACATTTTTCTTTTACTTTTTATTCATTGATTTATTCATTTAAATCAACATTTTTTAAGAGCAACAGTTTTTCTGCATAAAATCAATCGTTACCACAAACGAAGATTATTTTTCATAAGAATATCAAGATTGAACGTTTTCTATAAATTGCTTAAAATCGTTAAAATCTGTTTTCTATTAGTAGTTTTCTTTCTAATTTCCTTTAAATATTTTTGGGTTCATTATTCCTTATTTTCTTAATTGAGTATTTTTGGCTGTTTAAAAACTAAAAATACGTTTTCGCATTTATAATGAGTATTTTTTTACAAAAAATATAATTGTTTTGAAATTGGTCAATCGTTTCTAAATTATTTAAATTGTGAAGGTACTTGTTAACAGGATATTACTAAAAGATTAAAATCGGAATTTTTAAAAATGTTTAAAGTCTGTTGTTTATGGTGCTAGAAATCTAAACAAGTTTAACATTTTTTAAGAAAGTACAATGTAATCGGTGTCCAAAATTACTGCATGAAATATCAAAACATGTTAACTTCTTTTACTTTTATTAAAGCAAATTGTTTAAGTTCATTTGAAATCTCAGACAATGCCATTTGAAAAATTGTTACAATGTTATACATGTTACTTAAATACATCAATTTGCAGATAACATTAAAAATTCAGTTCATTATAAAAACTATACTTTATTTAAACTTCAATGTTAATTGAAATAATTGGTTAATTTTAAATTTTATTTTTAACGATTTAACTATCTGTGCTTTAATGTACTTATTAATTTTATTTCTGAATTATTTAAAATTCAGTTTTTAATAGCTGAATTATTTTTCAACTATAATAAATTCTTTTCGTATTCTTTTAAAAAATTAAATATGGTGTCAAGTAAATTAGTAAAATTTAGTAAAATCTAACAATTTTTAAAGATTTTTTTCTAAATATTAGATAATAAAAAAATAGGAAAACGTATTAACACATCTATTAATATAGAGATAGATTTTGATAAATTAAGTAAAATCTTTACCACGCAATAATTAACTTTTATTATGAATAAAGTATACAATCACGTACGTCTGTAGTCTAACAACATCATCAATTGATTGATATAATTATTAAAAATATTGCTGTTTTTAATGTTATTCTTAGTCCAGTTCTAAATCTGTTTATCAGTAAAATAACTATTTTCATTTTTTCACTTCAAAACCAAAATTGAACTTTTTACTGAAATTTATAAAACAAACAATCCTTAGATTTTAAGTTGTAAATATAAAAAGCGATTTGTTAATCTACAAAAATATAAAACTTTCAAACATTTAAGTTTAACTGTATCTATAACATACGAACTGATATTTATATGGTGTAATATAAACTTTAAATAATACAGCAAGTATTTTTTGATACTTAAACACAAATTGATTTTGAGAATTTGAATACTTTATACAGTTTACAATAAATTAGCTTTTTATTACTAGTCCAAATTCCAATGAAATATATTTGTATGTTTTTTATACGCCACCTAGCGGATATAATATTTTACTTACAATAAAAAAAATCTAAAACTTTAAAAGTCTTCTAATAATTTACTTCAAAGATTTTTATCTTTGTGTAATGGTTTGTGCTATTGTTTATTGTTTTAATATAAGATTCCACCGATTTATCAAAACTTTTCTGTAATTTAAAATCCCAAAATCTTTTAGAATATAAATCATTTCAACTTGTTATTCAATTTATTAGTTATCAACAACTGACTAATTTTACTGAAATAAAAATGTTATTTGTAAACATTTTGGCATTTTATCGGTAGCATGATTACAACAATGTAATGAACTTCTAATGTAAATAATCTTTATTTCTTTATTTCTACAAAATAAAAACTAAATTCACTCAATTTATTTACTAATTAAACTTCTGTAGAAAAGTGTTTCAACTAAAAATTAAAATAATCTTTTTTTAATTACGCTATCAAGAAAATTAGATAATTGTACTTTTCCTTTAATATATCAAATGTAGAGTTTGTGGGATCAAGTTCAAGATAAATATATTTTTTAAATTTTAATAGAAAATAACTTGTTGACAAATAATACTTAAATCAAATTTGACTTTACAGTTAATACATATATATTATCAATCTTTTTTCTAATTTATTTAAGCTTAAGTGGTATCATCAAATCTTGTATCTATGCTATTGTATGTATGCTTTAATAAAAAAAATTAATTTAATTTAATTTTAATTTCTATCATTTTCTCTGTTTACCAGTATTGCAAACTGTATGATACTTTGAAATCATTTTAAAAGTTTCACATGCTTTTTATTATTATGCTCGACAATAAATTCAAATGAGATCAAATCTTTACAGAGAACAAGAACTTTTAAAAAAAGTTATTTAGTATTTTCTTAGATTGATCGTTATCAAAAGTTTTTATATTATCTCGAAAACATTGAAGTCAAAAAATGTATCTTCCATTAAAAGTAATTTAGGAAATTTAATTATTTATTGTAACCTTTTTTAACTGTTTATTTTATATTTGATTTTAAAAACAAAAGAGAAACTAACGGTCTTTTTATTTTATAGATTTTAAAAGTTGTAAGCGTTTACTTCAATCTTGGGAAAATAAATAAAAATTAAAAACTTATTTTAGCGTAATCATTTAGCAAGAAAAGAACTTATTTAATATTTGCAAATTATTTCATAACATTGAAATTGTAAAAATATTATCAAACAAGAGAAAAATGTTGTTTTAAAAAATTAAATAACTTTTTAAAAATTGAAAACATTTTAAAGAGTGCTTAAAAAGATTTCAAAAATATTCTAAATGTTTTTTGAAAATCTCAAGTTTTTTATTTTTTTGTAAAAAGAAAACAATTTGGTTTAATAGTTGTATAAACACATCTTTAGAATTGTGAATCTGTAATTGGTGAAATATGTACTAGATCATGTCTATATATGTCTTGTATATATTAATTTACAAACAATTAATTTAAATACTTTGTGGCAAAATCTTTTTCTGCTCTGTTATATAAACAAGTTTCTTCAAAATATTTGTGCTTTACTACAAGATTCAATATTTTAGAAGTTGTATCAAACAAGTCGTTTATTGAAGATTTTAAAACCATTTAAAAATTTTAATTATATGAAAACGTTATTACAAAAAAGTTACTTTATTAGATTAATGTAAATAAACTGTTTATAAATGTTTACAAATATTTTGACTTTTCTTATATTATTTGTAAAAAGTAAACAAAATAAAATGAACTGAAAAAATTGTTTGAAAAAACAGAAGTTTAAAATTCGTGCTAATATTTAAAATAACTGTAAAAATTTTATATTTCTTAGTTTTATAAGTAATTGTTTAATACATAGATGTAAGTGTGCATCTTGCAAAAAACGTAGTGGTAATAGTTTTTTCAACAATTCAATTAATAGAAGAAATATATTGATTTATTTATGCTTATATATATGTAATTTCTAGATATATATAGATAATTTTTGTAAAATATGGAAATTCAAGTTATTCAACTTATTTATTAATTGAATTTTCGTTTAAAAGTATTTGGACTCCAAGTTAAATTTTAAGTAGCCACTGATTATTGTTAAATAAGGCATTTTTGAGTTTTTCAATATTAACACTTTGTTGCAATCTAGAGTTCAGTTGGTATGATTTTCAGACGAATTCTTTCTAAAATTTGTTATAAGATTTTCAAAAACGTTTCACAATTATTTAATTTCTTTATTTTTTCATAAAATTATGACATTAATACATAAAAACATTAATTTTAACTTTTGCTTTTATCGTTTGCGTTCTCTAGCAAATAAAATATCTTGAACATTAATAGTCTCTGGATAAATTACTTTAATGGTTTGTATGATTTGCAAATTATTTTGAAGATCAAACGAAAATGATATCTGAGTCCTATAGTACTCTCAGTTTTTAAAACAAATAGTCACATGGCCTTTGGTATATTTTTCATTGTCAGTACGATTGATCATTTTTAATTTTAGTCTTCTAAGTAGAAGTAAATTTAAATCTGAAATAAATAAAACTTCATAAGAAAAATTAAACTAATTTGGTTTGTATAATAGTAAACTTAAAATAAATTTTCTTATCAACTTTAAATCAAATTTTCTATTTGAAAAATATTTGTCAACAAAATGCTTATCAATAAAATTATAAAATTAATTTCATTTGAACTTGATCCCATACACTTCAGATGGCAACAACGTTTATAAGAAATGAAAAGTAAAATAAAACTCAATCTTTCGTAAAGGATTGCAAAGTTTTTTAATTTGGAGTTAAAGTACTTTACAACAAAACTTTAAATAATAAATAAGTTTAATAACTTGAGTCTTTATTTAATACAAAATAATTTTGTAAACATGTTGTTTATCTTGTTGTAAATATTTTCGATAAAATTAAAAACGTATTTATAAAACGAGCAACATTTAACGACGCCATAAACATCAGATTTTATGCCGATATTATATAAGTGTATAAATGAAGAGTGAAGCAACAAGCAAATAGGATTCTCATATTTTTTAAAGATGCATATTTGCGTCTGTTTATCAAACAAGTTTTATTTATCGAAAGAATTGACACGATTTTCATCGTTCTTGAGATTACTCTATATTTTACAATTCCGTTTGCTAGGAGAAATTCTATTTTAAACTTTATTCATTTTTTATTTTCGGCAATTCAATACAATTTTTCATACAAATAAAAATTAAGTTAATTTATTTCTACAAATAGCAGAAGTTTGTATTTCAGTTACTCAATCAAATTAATGATGTAATTAGCTTTAGTTGTTGTTTCATTCATTCTTCAAAATTCTAACAATTCTATTGAAACTGAAAATTTTTTTGCGTAATTACAGATACAAAGTCAAGGGAAAATATTTAATAAAAAACTCAATAAAATCATCTTAATTATTTGTTGGCTTGCCACATAAGCAAAATGTAAAAAATATTTCAATCCGTATTTTGGGTTTTTAGCTGCTTAAAAATTTAGAGTTAAACTACTTTTCAACAAAACTTCATTTATTAAATAAGTTGAATATCTTGAGTTTTTATTCTGTACAAAAGTTGACATACAACAAATTTATACTTAGAGGTTTATATCATTAATGTACAACTTTTAGTATAATTGTATTTAATAATTACGAATAAAAACTTTTTTTTAAGCAAACTAGGTATTTCTACTCAGAATTCAAGTTAAATTAGAAAACTAAGCAGCAAATTTATTATTTA
This sequence comes from Pegea sp. RAD2-039, assembly GCA_034620365.1. NCBI lineage: Eukaryota > Metazoa > Chordata > Thaliacea > Salpida > Salpidae > Pegea > Pegea sp. RAD2-039. The sequence goes on from JAQGEQ010000369.1 coordinate 36,503, forward strand.
TAATTAATAAATTAATAATTACACGTTTAAAATGCCAGATAAATTGTTTCTGTGACTATTGATTAGAATAAATTTAAAGTAATCTTGTATTCTACAACTAGAATTATGTTGTTTAACCAAACATTTTTTCCACTATAATTAGAAATTCTGTTCATTTTAGAAACTATTTTGTATATAAGGTTTTATTTGGCATTTGGAAAATTTAATTAATTTGAAATTTGATTTTTAACGATTTAATTCTGTATTAAAAATATTTACAAAAAAAGCCTAATAATTATTTTTTAATAATGAGAAAAACAAAGAAATATTTATTTTGCTTTATTGTACAAAACATCCACCAATCTAGAAATTATACAATTCATTAAAGTGGTTCAATAAAATACTAATTATGTTTCTAAATATTGCTGTTGTAACCTAAATACACTAACCGCTAGGTGGCGCACAGAGTAAAAAGAAAATAATGTTATTTTTTTATTAAGATATTAATAATAAAGATTTTTTGTTGACTATATGAGTTATTCATAATAAAAAAGATATTTATTTAGAAGCAACTTTGATTTTGTGAATATGAATTCAAAAATGTCACTAAAATGAGAAAACAGTTTTTGTACACACAATAATATAAATAAATAAACTTATAATTTTCAAAAACTGTAAATATACTTTACAGTATACATAAAATTATTGCTAGAGATCAGCTGTAAAAATTTTCAAAAAATTTTGATAAACTTTTGTTGAAAACTGTAATTCTATTTGAAGTTTTCATTTCCACTATAGTGCGCTATCAAACATAAAAAATATTTCAATCTTTGTATGTCTTCGAAGCATTGTAATGTTTATCTTGAAAATAAATTAAACAACTGAAATTAGTTATTATTATAAAAAGTGATTTATTTTATAGTATTTGATAATATAAAGGTAAATCTTTGATGAGTATATAAACAAAGATTATTTAGTCTATAATTGTTATAAGCAGTTTAAGAACTAAAAACTAACATGGCTTCTGAATTGATTTTCTTTTAATGTTTACTTGTCAGCACGACTACTAAGTTTCTATTGAAGCATCAATGTAGAAATAGATTTATATTTGACTTAAATAAAACTTCAGAAAGTTAAATTTCTTAACTAGTTACAATCTTAGACTAATTTCGTTCGTATAACAAATTGGTTACTTCTATATTTTTTAGTAAGTTAAGTTTCAGTTTTAATGTCAAAATTATTATTTGAACATTCCTTGTCAACAAAAAGATTATTCTTATACGAAGAAAAAAATATTTTCTCAAAGCTGGGTAGTTTGTTTAAACTTGATCCCACAAACTCTAGGTTGTAATGAAGTTATATGAAATGAAAATTACCTTTACATGACCAGACCTCATATAATTTCAATAATAGGAATTTGATACAATTTTGGAGTTGAAATACTTTTCAACAAAAATTCATTTAATAAATAATCTATCTGCAAAAAATTATAGAAAAAAAAATTTAGGTTAAAAGTTTAATCCATTATTAGAAATATGATACTGAAAATGTGACAGAAAATTTTCTAATATAAAACTTTATTTTCAGTAAAATAAGTATTTCTACTATAAAACATCTTTATAAACTTGTTTGATACAACTTCTTCCAAATTTTGAATCTAAGAAATTTGAAGCGCATTTTATAATTTTAAAAAATTTTATTATGAAAAATTAAATGTATATACAAATATAGTAATAGCTTATGCAAACGAGTATTTAATTTTATTGTTTGTAAATTAATTTGATGTTTAGTTTTTATAATTAAAAAAAAATTAATTGGAATATTAAAAATTTTTTAGAAAATCGTCTTATTTAGATAGTGAAAAGCCTGATTCAGCCACTTTTACTTTATATTTTGTTAAATTATCTAACTAAATATGCTTTTTCTCTGTATTTATTTGCAAATAAACTACAGATAAGACAATTGTAGAAACAGTTCTTAGTAATCCAGAACTAAATTTTATTTACTAATTTACTACATTCTTTCTATATTATATTACTATAGCTTAATTACTTATATTTCACTAATTTTAACGTAAAAAAACATTTGTCACTCTAAAATGAGATGATAGTATAGGTAAAAGTAATTAAGTTTAACACTACAATATAAAATTTAAATACAACTATTCAAAAGTATTTTTGGGTACTGGACACTACTTTTTAAAAAAGCAACATTTAAAATTATTATTCAATTTCAATTGACTTTGCTTTAAAAAGTTTCTGTCAATAAAAACTTTACAACTTTTAATTCAAATAAAGATTCAATATCAATATATAATGCTAAATAATGAAGCTGCATTAGTTTTTATAGTAAATTCTAAATGAAATTTAAATTTTATCTCTTTACAAAAGTTGTTAGATCAAAGTTTTATCAAAATTAAGATCTGATTTTTTATTAATATTGTAACCAACTTAAATTTAAACAAACCATTAATTTTTTTTTCACAAATCTCCACCATAAAAAAAACTTTTAAAACTTGTTTTTTTTTTGCAATTTGTTCAAACATTATGTATACTTTACTGATATTGTTATTGAAAAAATTGTTGTTATGATGTTATTCTAAATCTGAAATAGCAATTTTTAATTTTTTTATTTTAAATGAAAATATAATATTTTCATTAGAAGCAAAACACAAAGCAACTAAGCTAATATAAATAAAGAAGTCTGTAAACAAAAATTGATTTATAAAATGTTTAAGAAAGCTTTTATAGTATTTGATTGCTGACTAACATTAAGAAAGAATTTTTCAACAATTTCTTTTATACCCTAGAATAAAATTTCTTAAAACTTGTTTTACTGAAGTTTACAACTAAAAGAAAATTACAAATATTTATAAAGAAGTTAGTCTAAACTAACAAAGGTTTCAAGTGTAATATTTTACAAATTTGGATTAATTGTCCTTTAATTGTAAATTAGTTTTCATTTAAACAAAAACAGAATTAAGCAAAAACGATAAAGTCTGTTGGTTGTTGTCTTAGAAATGTAAACGAGATAGAAAATTTTAAACTAATTAAAAGATAAATAATTAAATTAAAATGGAAGAGAAGTTTGTTTAAAAAGTTTTTAACTTGTAAGTTATTTAATGAGTAAACAAATTTTTGATACAAAATGTTTTATTTAAACTTTTACAAAAATACATTGTTTATCAACAACAAATTTATATTAAAATTGTAAAAATAAATTTGTTTAAACTTGACCCCACAAACTTTAGATTACGACAAAGTGATAAACAATGAAAAATCACAAAAACTTTTCTCGAGAAATCAATGGTTGTTAAAAACCTAATTTGGAGTGGAAACATTGTTCAACGAAAATTCGTTTAGTAAAGAGGTTAATTAATTTGAGTTTCTATTATGCAAAAAAAATTACATAAAAACAACTTCCTTACATTTTTGTACAGATATAACTGATAATGTTACAAAATTTTCAATAAGTTAACCTTCAGTTAATCAAAGATAATTATTTATGGCATCACTAATATCTGTTTCATATTCAGTTTTATCTGTAATAAAAATTTCAAAATTATATTAACACGTTTAAGCTTCTAGTTTTAATGTACTTTTTATTATTTATAAACTTTTCTGAAATCTAGTGTTAGTGGGATCAGGCTCAAACGATTAAATAATGCTGAAATATAAAGATCGATTTTTAAGTTGATAAGAAAATTTGACTATAAATTTATCTTCGTAGTAAACAAAAGTCGGTTAAGATTATAAATAGATTAAAAGTAAGTTTGTTACGAAGTTTTATTTAATTTAAAGTTACTTTGAATGTTTCAACAGAAATTTATTTGTCGCGATTGTAACAAGATGAGGTTTTTAAAAAACTAAGTCAACAGTCATGTGATCTTTTTTTTTGTTTTAAATTGTGAGTATTATAAGTTTTAGAAATTCTGTTGGTTTGATCTTCAAAATATTTCTGGAAATAGTTTCAGAAAAGTTTTTTTGAAAAGTAAAAATAAAAACTATTTATTACGAATTGTAATTTCTTTTTCATAATTAACCGTCTAGCTTTTCAAGCAAATTTTTCCAAACAATCGTCAAAAGATTTCTTTTATTTACATAATGTGAATAAAATTAGGTTATATTTTTCTATCTTTTTTGGTTTTTATATATTTAATTATTATAAATAAATCTACATTTGACTTCAAGAAATATCAATAAAAAATTACATTTAACTATATATAAAATATTCAAAGTGATTTTTACAAATATTAATTTTAAATGTTACTGCATTAAAGTAATAAATAATGAATAACTAACGAATAATTACTGGTTATTTAGTTTAACTTTAATTAAACTATTTTTAATTTTAATTTAGGAATTTTTTAACGAAAATTTAATTATTAAACCAGTTGAATAAACTGTTTCTATTTTTGACGAGAAATGACATAAAAACTTTAAGTAAAAATTTTTTTTCGTTTTTTTAAACATGATACTTGTAATATGACAGAATATTACTTTCATATAAGTACTTCCAATTAAATAAATAAAATGATTTACGGCATCACGAAAAACTGCTTCAAATGTAGTTTTATCTGAAATTTTGTATCATATAATTAAAAATATTTAATTTTATATATTGTTATTTTAAATTTGTGGTTTTACCAAAGTTTTGAAATTTCTATTGCAACAACAAAAGTTTTTAAATTTTTTAATTTTTATTTCTCTATTTGCAACAATCTTTTTAATTACACTTTTTTTATTTTAGCTTAATAAAATCTCCATTTACAAGCTTAATACAATAGTTTAGAGTTTGAATAATTTTAAATTAGTCTTTAGGAACTAAAAAAAGTAAATTAATTATTTTACTGATATCTGATTTTAAAGCAAACCAATAATACCCTTATCACAATAGTATTTTCAATAAAAATAGAAACGAATTTATAAGATGAGCAACAATTAACGATACCACAAACATCAGATTTTATGCCGATATTATATAAGTGTATAAATGAAGAGTGAAGCAACAAGCAAAATAAAAATCTCATATTTATGGAAGATCCTCATAATTCTTAATGATGCATGTTTGCGTCTGTTTATCAAACAAGTTTTATTCATCGGAAGAATTGACACAATTTTCATCTTTCTTAAGATTATTCGATATTTAACAATTCCGTTTGCTAGGAGAAATTTTCTTCTAAAATTTATTCATTTTTTATTTTCGGCAATTCAATACAATTTTTTATACAGATAAAAATTAAGTTAAATTATTTCTACAAATAACAAAAGTTTGTATTTCAGTTACTCAATCAAATTAATGATGTAATTAGCTTTAGTTGTTGTTTCATTCATTCATCAAAATTCTAACAATTCTATTGAAACTGAAAATTTTATGCGTAATTACAGATACTACGTCAAGGGAAAATTTTTAACAGAAAACTCAATAAAATCATCTTAATTATTTGTTGGCTTGACACATAAGCAAAATGTAAAAAATATTTCAATCAGTAATTAGGGTCTTAGCTGCTTAAACATTTAGAGTTAAACTAATTTTCAACAAAACTTCATTTATTAAATAAGTTGAATATCTTGAGTTTTTATTCTGTACAAAAGTTGACATACAACAAATTTATACTTAGAGGTTTATTTCATTGATGTACATCTTTTAATATAATTGTATTTAATCATTAGGAAAAAAAAACCTTTTTTGAGCAAACTAAGTATTTTACTCAGAATTTTAGTTAAAATAGAAAACTAAGCAGCAAAATTAATATTTATAATTAATAAATTAATAATTACACGTTTAAAATGCCAGATAAATTGTTTCTCTGATTATTGATTAGAATAAATTTAAAGCAATGTTGTAATCTATAATTAGAATTAAGTTATTTAACCAAAATTTTTTTGCGCTAACATTAGTAGTTCTGTTCATTTTGGAAACTATTTTCTTATAAGGTTTTTTTTGGCATTTGGAAAATTTAGTTAATTTGAAAATTTGATTTTTAACGATTTAACTCTGTTTAAAAAATATTTACAAAAAAAGCCTTATCAATTAATTTTTAACAATAAAAAAAACAACAAAAAATTATTTTGCTTTGTTGTACAAAACATCCACCAATCTACAAATTGTTCAATATAATAAAGTGGTTCAATAAAATACCAATTATGTTTCTCAATATTTGTTGTTGTAACCAAAATACACTAACCGCTAAGTGACGCACAAACTAAAAAGAAAAAATTATAATTTTTTGATTAAGAATTTAAAAATAAAGATTTTTTGTTGACTATCCAAGCTAATCATAATAAAAAAGTTATTTATTTTGAAGCAACTTTGATTTTGTGAATATGAATTCAAACATGTCACTAAAATGTGAAAACAGCTTTTGTAAATGCAATAAAATAAAATAATATAATAAATAAATAAACTTTTAATTTTCTAAAACTGTAAATATACTTTACAGTATACATAAAATTATTGCTAGAGATCAACTGTAAAACTTTTCACAAAAATTTGATGAACTTTTGTTACAAACTGTAATTCTATTTGAAGTTTTCATTTCCACTATAGTGCACTATCAAACATAAAAAATATTTCAATCTTAATATGATTTCGAAACATTATATTATTTATCTTGAAAATAGATGAAACAACTGAAATTAGTTATTATTATAAAAAGTGATTTAAATTTAGGAGTTGATAAACTAAAAATATATCTTTGATGAGTATGTAATCAAAGATTATCTAGTTTATAATTGTTATAAACTATTTAAGAACAAAAAAACTAACATGGCTTTAGACTGATTTCGTTCGTATAACAAATTGGTTCCCTTTATATTTTTTAATAATTTAGGTTTCAGTTTTAATGTCAAAATTTTTATTTGAACATTCCTTGTCAACAAAAAGATTATTTTTATATGAAGAAAAAACGAATTTCTCAAAGCTGGGTAATTCGTTTAAACTTGATCCCACAAACTCTAGGTTGTAATGAAGTTATAAGAAATGAAAATTACATATACATGACCAGATATCATGTAATATCGAGTAAAATTATCTGATCCAATTATGGAGTTGAAATACTTTTCAACGAAAATTCATTTAATAAATAATTTTTCTGCAAAAAATTATAGAAAAAAAATTTAGGTTAAAAATTGATTCCATTATTATAAAGATGATACTGAAAATGTGACAGAATATTTTCTGATAGAAAACCTCATTTTCAGTAAAATAAGTATTTCTACTTTAAAATATCCTTATAAACTCGTTTGATACATTTTTTTTAAATTTTTAATCAAAGAAATTTGAAGCACATTTTAAAAATATAAAAAATATTAATATAAAAAAAATAATATATATACAAAAATAGAAAAAGCTTAGGCAAAACAGTAATTACTTTAATTGTTTGCAAAGTATTTTGATGTTAGTTTTCGAAATTAAAAAAAAATTAATTAGAGTAATACAAAAATTTTAGAAAAGCGTTTTATTTAGATACTGAAAATCCTGATTCAGCCACTTTTGATTTATATTTTGGTAGTTTATCCAGCTATATATGGTTTTTCTCTGTATTTATCTGCATTTAAACTGCAGATGAAACAATTTAAAAAACAGTTCTCAGTAATCCAGAACTTAAATTTATTTACTAATTTACTACATTATTTCTATATTATATTACTATAGCTTAATTAGTTTTATTTCTCTATTTTTAACAAAAAAAAAACATTTGTCACTCTAAAATGAGAGGATAGTTTAAATAATAGTAATAAAATTAAACACTACAATATAAAATTTAAAAACAACTATTCAAGATTACTTATCAGTACTGGACACTACTTGTTATAAAATTAACATTTAAATGAATTATAATTCAATTTCAGTTGACTTTTCTTTAGAAGATTTCTATCAATAAAATTTTACATCTTTTAATTCAAAATAAAGATTCAATGTGAGATAATGAATACGGAAATTACATTGTGTAAATATGAAGACTTAAAGAAAAAGGTTATAAAAGTGATAGAAAACTAAAAATAAACTTTGAAATAATTGTTATATTATGTTATAATAATTTTATTTGCTTAATATAACTAGGGTTCTAACAAAAGAATCTGAAACTTTTTGCATTTAACAAATTTAATTGAAAAAAAACTTCATAACTGACGTCATATTTGTTTGTACAAATTCATAACATCAAATATTTTAAAGGAAAGTTTGGTAGTACTTTAAAAAAGAACGTTGCTATAACTGTTAGTTCGTACTTGTTAGCATGTACAAAACTGTTTTCACTTTTTGGTGACATTTTTAAATTCATATCAACAAAATTAAAGTTGCTTCAAAATAAATAAGCTTAGATAATTACCAAAAAATTTTTATCATCTATTTCCTAATCAAAAAATTAAACTTTTTTTTACTCCATGCGTTACCTAGCGGTTATCGTATTTTGGTTACAACAACAAATATTCTGAAACTTAATTAGTGTTTTATCGAACCACTTTAATGTATTGTACAATTTGTATGTTGGTTCATGTTTTTTGCAACGAAGCAAATTAATATTTTTTAAAAAGAATTAATTAAACTTTTTTTGTAAAAATTTTTCTACATTCAAAAAAAAATTTTTGTAAATGTTTTGTTGAATTTCATTTTAAAAGAATAAAGTATACTTAATTTTCGCTGAAGCCACAAATATAAGGTTATGCAGCCTATATTTAATATTTAAAAAATTCCTTTTTCACTGAAATACCAAATTCATTTATAAGTGCAATATTTGGAAGGTGCACTTTTGCCTCTGTTTATCAACTAAATATTTTTCATAAGTTAGAAATACAGAGATTGTATTTTCTTTAAAATAAAATTTAGTTAAATCTCATCATCAAATAATCTACATTTAATTTCACCATTAAATATCATGAAGTTTGTTAAAATTGTAAATTAATTCTGAGGAATACAAAAGTTCCTGTTTCATTGTAAACGCTTTAATCGTAAATAAATAAATCGTAATGTAGCAACTATAAACACAAATCTAACAAATATAAATTGTATATATAATATTCGAGCTAATAATTACTAAGATCAATTTTAACAGTTAAAGAATATATTTTTCAATAGTTAAAACCAAATGTAATTTTGATAAAATGAATAGTGTACGCAGGTTAAATTAATTCTTTCAATATAGTTAAAAACCCATTAATTTTAACTTTTTGCTTCTATCGTTTGCGTTCTCTCGAAAATAGAATATTTTGGCTAATAATAAATATCTAATACTTTGATATTCTCTGTATACATTACTTTAATGATTTGTATGATTTCTAAGTTTGTAATTCATTTTGAAGATCAAACGAATATAATCTCTGAGTCTTATAGTACTCTCAATTAAAAAAAAAGTCACATGACTTTTGATTTTATTTTTCATCATCAGCACGACTGATGGTTTTAAATTTTAATCATCGAAGTAGGAATAACTTTAAATCTTAATTTAATACAACTAGATAAGAAAAAATTAAACTAATTTGGTTTGTATGATAGTAAACTTATAATAAAATTTCTTATCAACTTTAAATCAAATTTTCTATTATAACAATTTTTGTGAACAAAATGCTTATCAATAAAATTATAAAATTAATTTTATTTGAACTTGATCTCATACACTTCAGATTGCAACAACGTTTATAAGAAATGAAAAGTAAATTAAAACTCAATCTTTCGTAAAGGATTGCAAAGTGTTTTAATTTGGAGCTAAAGTACTTTACAACAAAACTTTAGATAATAAACAAGTTAATTATAGTTAATATTAGTTAAAAATACGATATTAATGTTATATATAACAGTATCTTTATAACATTAATATTAACAATAACTTTATCGATTGAATAAAGCCATCGAAAAATTTACCGATACCACAAACATAAGATTGAATGAAGATAATATATAACCGTAAAGCTTACGAAGAAGTTATATCATTATATTACTTATCGGGATAACAATACTAATTTGGAAGATGCAGTTTTGCATGTGATTATCTTAATTAAATAAAACTGGATAAGAAAAAATAGACTAATTTGGTTTGTATAATAGTAAACTTGTAATCAATTTTCTTATCAACTTTAAAATCAAATTTTCTATTATAACAATTTTTGTCAACAAAATGCTTATCAATAAAATTATATAATTAGTTTCATTTGAACTTGATCCCATACACTACAGATTGCAACAACGTTTATAAGAAATGAAAAGTAAAATAAAACTCAATCTTTCGTAAAGGATTGCAAAGTTTGTAAATTTGGAGTTAAATTCAAAGTTTTACTTTACAAGAAACTTTAAATAATGAATATGTTTGATAACTTGAGTTATTATTCATCACAAAATATTTTTGTAAACATGTTATTAGTAATATGACAGATTTTTTACTAATTGAAAACTTTTCATTCAAAAAAACTAGTATTTTGCTTTTTATTATTATTTAATCGAACTCATTAAATATCAGCTCGGCAATTTTTCTTTTTCTATCTTATGGATAGTAGAAATAAGTTAAAAAAAAAAACTTTACAAAAAAATATTTCAAAATTTTCCTTTTCCGCTACTAGGCGCAAGAGGAAATAATTTTCTTGACCCGATGTTTAATGATTTCAATTGAATGATATTAAAAAGTAATAAAGAAATAGAAATATTGCTTCTAAATTTTATTCATCTGAAATATAAGTAGAAATACTAATTGTGTTAAATAAAAGTTTTTAGATTTGAAAACATTCTGTTGTATTATAATTCTGTTATTTGTTAAATGCAATTTTAAAGGATAGAAATTTTAAGAGTAATTTTGAAAATAGTTGAACGACATAAGTTTATTTTTTGTGAACTAGAATCCATTTCTTGTCTTTTTAAAAAAAGGAGATATTTGTATGAAAACGCTTTTTCTAACTAAAGTATATACAATTTAATGAAAACAAGACAAACAGATTACTACAAGTAAAATAATTCAATTTTTCAAACAAAAGCATAACTTTAAATCTTCTGAAACTTGTAGAGAATTTCTGATTAACTTTATCAAAAAAAAGTTGATAAATATTGTTGACGTCGAAAAAGCGTTCAACTATTGAGAAACATTAAGAACCATTTTTGCAAAGAGAAAGTTTTTGTTTTAAAAATATTAGTGTTTTTACTTATATTTCACAATGAAAAAAAAAATAATTAAATTTTAAAACTAATTTTATATATTTTTTTTTGATGAGTTATTTTTGTATATACAATTTATTTGAAAATTGAAAAAATGAAAATTATTTGTCAACAAAAGTTTGTTCAATAAAATTATAAGAAAATATTCTCCTAAACTTGATTCAAAAACTCTAGATTGCAACAAACTGATAAGAAATGAAAAGTAAAAAAATATTTCAATCAGTATTTAAGGTTTTTAACTGATTTGAAATTTGTTGATAAATTACTTATCAATAAAACTTCATTTATTAAGTAAGTTCATTATCTTAAGTTTTCATTCTATACAAAAGTTACATAAAATTTAGCCTAGCAGTTTATTTCATGGTTGTAAACTTTTTAATACAATTGTGTTTATTAGTTACGAATAAAAACTTTTCACTGAGCAAAATAAGTATTTCTACTCAGAATTCTAGGTAAAATAGAGAGTTCAGCAGCAAAATTAATTTTTATTATTAGTAAATTACAAATTACACGCTTATAATACCATGTAATTTGTTTCTGCAATTATTAATCGAAATAAAGTTAAAGCAATCTCTTAATCAAGAAATTGAATTATGTAATTTAACCAATGAAGGTTGCTGTAAATGGTAATTACATATTTGCTCAATGATACTAAATTTTCAAATAAAAAAAGTTTGATTTAGTTTTTACTAGTTTTTTTCGTTTAGACTTATTGCTTGTTATCTACTGAAAAAAACTTAATGTAAAAATATAAAAATATGAAGATATTTTTTAATAAAATATAAAATCTTTTTTTCATAAAATTTGTTTCAACAGTTCTATAAATTGTTTATATCATAATGATGTCAGTTATAAGGCCTCTATACTCAAATTAATATTTTTAAAAATCAAAAACAGACTATATAACTTATGTTAGAAATATTTATTGTTGATCTTTATTACGAAGAAAGTAAGCTTGATATCTGTATTTTTATGTGGAGTAATTGTAATTAGTTTCATATACAATTTCAATCATAATTATAACTAATAAAAAGTAAGGGCCCTAAAATAAACTTTTTAGATAAAAGAAAAGTTTAAATAATTAGCTTTATAATTTGGTTATTTGTAAGCTCCTTGTATATTATTTTTAAATTAGGTTTCTAAATGAAATAAAAATTCAATTAACAACAATTGTTCAACTAATCATCAATTTTGTTTGGAAATTTGTCAACTGCTATTGGCAGTTTCTAAATTATAAGTATTTTAAACCTTTCGATTGCAGAATTTTTTTAAGAGAATAAAATCGGAATATGTAAAAATGGTTTAAGTCTGTTGTTTGTGGTGCTAGAAATCTAAACGAGTTTAACATTTTTTAAGAAAGTACAATATAATCGGTGTACAAAATTACTGCATGTAATACTAAAACATGGTAAATTCTTTTGCTTTTAATAAAGCAAATTGTTTTAAGTTAGTTTGTAATCTCAGACAATGCCAATTGAAAAAATGTTACTAAAGATATACATTTTACTAAACTTAAGAAAATTTGCAGCTAACATTAGAAAGTATGTTTATTATGGTAACTAAATTTTATATAAATTCTGATATTATTCAAAATAATTAGTTAATTTGAAATTTCATTTTTAACCATTTAGTTCTTTTTATAAAATATTTACTAAAAAAAGTGAAATACATTATTGTTTAACAATAAAACGAAAAAAAACCTAATAATTTGCTTTGTTGCAAAAAACATGCACCAATCTACAAATTGTACATTTCATTAAAGTGGTTCAATAAAATACTAATTAAGTTTCAAATATTTTGTATTGTAACCAAAGTACAATATCCGCTAAGTGGCACAATGAGTAAAAAGATAAAATCATAATTTTTTGATTAGAAAATTGTTAATACAGATGTTTTGGGAAATATCTAAACTATTCACAATAATAAAGTTTCTAATTTAGAAGCAACTTTGATTTTGTGGACATGAATTCAAAAATCAAAGTGTTGTAAATGCAATAAAATAAATAATTATAATAAAGAACGTATCATATCAAAGTAAGAAACAAATCATTCATTTTAGAAAACATATCAAAGTTGTTGTCTAGGAGATGTAAAATGCATTAATATTCAAATATTTAAAAATTAGTAAAAGTTGTCATAGACATTTAGTCGATTCCAAAATATCTTCTTTCAAAAGTTGAAATTTTAATTTATTACTTTTGTAAAATTGTTTAGTAAAATGTAATTTAAATCAATTATTTTTTAAAGTTATAATAATTTAGATTCGTAAAAAGTATAAAAATAAAATTTCTAATAAGAACATTCTTGTTTAAAGTATTAACAAACTTTCCTTTAAAATATTTGTTGTTATGAATCTGTACAAACATTTATGACGTCATTTATGAAGTTTTTTTTTTCAATTAAATTATTGAATAGCAAAAAGATTTAGAATCTTTTGTTAGAAACCTTAGTTATATTTTGCAAATAAAATTATTCTAACAAAATATAACAATTATTTAAAAGTTAATTTTTAGTTTTTTATCACTTTTATAAATTTTTTCTTTAAGTCTTCTAACTTAAATAATGTAATCTCCATATTCATTATCTCACATAAAAACTCAAATTGTTTATTTATATAATCTGAAAATTAGGAAAAGAAGGATTTGATAATATATTAGTAATTTTATATTTTAAATAAAAAAATTTAGTTTTAAATATTGGAAAAGTATGACAGAGAAAACTTGAAGTGAACAATTTTTTATATTTTATATTGTAAATAAATTATGAGGCTAAAACCATTTTGAAACAAATTTCTTACAAGGCTTTATTTATTTTTAGAATGTTTATATATATTCAATTTTGTTTCATTTAAAATCACTATTAAAAAATATTCATTCAACCAAATTCGCTGAGTTAATCAATATGTAAACTTTTACATTAAAGTTTACTAATGCTTAGCTGATTATTATATTTAATTAGTGTTTTAATTACAAAATGACATATTAAATTTTGAAGAATAAATTAATGCAGAACAGATTTGAATTATTTTATAATATCCTACAAAGTTAAATAAAGTTAAAATTTTTATAATAAACTTTTTAGAAAAATGTAGAACATCGCTTAACTGTAAATTATAAAGTCTAACTTTACAAATAAAAGATAAGTTTCTTATGACTTTTAAAATTTTACTTTAAATTTGTTTTTGTCAGCAATAAGTTATAATTAAAACTTGAATAATTTTTTGTTTTCAGCTGATGCCACAAACTCTAGATTACGATAAAGAAATAAATAAGGATATTTAAATATAAAAACTATAACGTGTACTCAACTGTTGTTGTATATACCATTTTGGAGTTGAAATACTTTTCAACGAATAGAATCAATTAGTAAATAAGTTCAGTAACTTGAGCTTCCGGTTTATACAAAAGATAAGATAAAAATAATTTAGGTGAAAAATGTATTTCGATGTTATAAACATATTGTAAATATTGTTACAGAATGTTTAAAAATTGAAACTTTTTTTGAAACTTGATAATAAGTGAATTATTTGTCAACAAAAGGTTTATACTTAAAATAACAAAAAAATAAATCTTTTAAATTTAATCCTACAAACACTAGATTGCATTAAACTTATGAGAAATGAAAAGTAGAAAAATCTCGTTTATATTTAAAGATTTTAAGTTTCCTAGAAGTTAAATTATTTGTATTTTTATTTAGAATTCAAAATAAGAAAACAAAAAACATTAACAAATATCCATATTTTTTATATCATTAAATCATTAAATATCATTTCGACAATTCTATTTTTAATCCTCTGGAAAGCTAAACGCAGCTGACTAATATCAAGAAAGTTACAATTATTCTTTCATCAGATAAAAAATCAAAAATATTTGTTCGTTTCTTGATTGTAAAAATTCTAAATTTCTAAAGTTAAAAATATAATTTGCAAAGAGTTAAACTTAATGTAATATGAAGTATACTAATGAGTATACGAAGTAAAATGAATTACAAATCTATTTTAAGTAATCAACACAAACTATTAAAATTACTTGCAACAACAAAAAAATTTATCTGATTATGACTCTCTTATCATTATTTAAATAGTAACTAGAAAAAGATTTTAAGGTGATCAAATTCCCTAACCACTGATATCGAATAATATTTGTAACCAAAATTTTTTGAATCAAATATAAGATATAAAAACTAAAATTTATAGAAACATATTTATTTTAATATACATCTAAATCAACAATAAACAATTTTGATTAAATTTTTTCAAAGTTTATTCTAAACGGTTAATTGCTGAGAAGATACGTATAGATTTTTAGCAAAATTAATATTTTTATTTAACTTTTAGAATTGAAAAAAAAAGAAAACCATGCAGAATAGTTATTTCGATTTTTTAACATTAAACAGCAAAATTTGTATTTTTTTGTATCTGGTAATATCTAAATACAAGCTTAAATAATCTTTTATGAGACATTACTATTATACTATTATGCATTTGACACAAATAACTAATTTTTTAAATATCCATTTTTATATAGAATTTATAAATTATAAAAAAAGTTAAAATGAAAAATTATGTAATTAAATTTACACCAGTCTTAAAAGTAAGTTTTTTATATTTGATTTATCCTAATTTTTCGCCTAGCGAAATATCTTTTACATCTACTGTAAACAACTTCTTTGTAAAATTTTCACTCAAATACTTCTTTTTAATTTCAGATTATGAAACCTTCTGGTGCTTAACTTACATTTTGAAGACTATTTACTAAAAAACAGGTCTAATTTTAATCCTCAAGATAGTTTAAAGCAATTGATTAAAGAGATTATTTAAGTTTTAGATATTTATTATTGTAGCAAACTTAATCTATCCGCTAGATGGCGCAAGCAGTCTAAACAAAAAATTATAATTTTTGCATTTTTGTAATTAATCAAACATTAAAAATTCAATATATTCTAAACTGTATAAAATATGAATTTTTAAGACTGTAAAAGCAAACCAATTTTGTTTGATATTTTATCTCATGATAGAAAACAGAATTGCCGAGCTGATATTTAATGATTTCGATCAAATGATAATAAAAAGCAAATTACTAATTTTGCTGAAAGAAAGGTTATCAATTAGTAAATAATCTGTCATATTACCAATAACATGTTTACAAACATATTTTGTGATGAATAATAACTCAAGTTATTAAACTTATTTACTATTTAAAGATTCGTTGTAAAGTACTGTAGCTCAAAACTTGAATACTTTGTAATCCTTTACGAAAGTATGAGTATTATTTTAATTTTCATTTCTTATAAACGTTGTTGCAATCTGAAGTGTATAGGATCAAGTTCAAATGAAACTAATGTTATAATTTTATCGATAAGCATTTTGTTGACAAAAATTGTTATAATAGAAAATTTGATTTTAAAGTTGATAATAAAAGTTCTTATAAGTTTATTATTATACAAACCAAATTAGTCTAATTTTTCTTATCAAGTTTTATTTAATTCAAATTTAAATTTATTCTACTTCGATGACTAAAATTAAAAATGATCAATTGTACTGACGATAAAAAATGAAATCAAAAGCTATGTGACTTTTTGTTTTTAAAAATGAGATTACTATAAAACTCAGAAATGATTTTTATTTGATCTTCAAAATAATTTGTAAATCATACAAACCATAAAAGTAATTTATCCAGAGACTATTAATGTTCTAGATATTTGTTCTAAGCCAAGATATTCTTTTTGCTAGAGAACGCAAACGATAAAAGAAAAAGTAAAAATTATTGTTTTTATGTATTAATGTCATAATTTTATGAAAGAATAAAGAAATTAAATAATTGTCAAACGTTTTTGAAAATCTTATAACAAACTTAAGAAAGAATTCGTCTGAAGTTGATACCAACTGAACTCTACATTGCGACAAACTAATAAATATTCAAAAACTCACTTTGTTTATTTTAATAATAATCAGTGGCTACTTAAAATTTAACTTGGAGTCCAAATACTTTTAAACGAAAATTCAATAAGTAAATAATTTGAATAACTTGAATTTCAATTTTTTACTGAAATTATACATATATATCTAGACATTTTATATATACAAGCATAAATAAATTAATATATTTCATTATTAATTGAATTGTTTAAAAAACTATTATCACTACATATTTTGCAAGATGCACTCTTACAGCTATTTATTAAACAATTAGATATAATAGTAAGAAATATAAAATTTCTACAGTTATTTTAATTATTAGCTTGAATTTTAAACTTCTGTTTTTTCAAACAATTTTTTTAGTTCATTTTATTTTATTTACTTTTTACAAATAATAGAATAAAAGTCAAAATATTTATAAACATTTATAAACAGTTTATTTACATTAGTCTAAAAAAGTAACTTTTTTGTAATAACGTTTTCATATATTTTAAAAATTTTAAATGGTTTTAAAATCTTCAATAAACGATTTGTTTGATACAACCACTAAAATGTTGAATCTTTTAGTAAAGCACAAATATTTTGAAGAAACTTGTTTATATAACAGAGCAGAAAAAGACTTTGCCACAAAGTATTTAAATTAATTGTTTGTAAATTAATATATACAAGCCATATAAAAACATGATCTACTACATATTTCAACAATTACAGATTCACAATTCTAAAGATGTGTTTATACAACTATTAAACCAAATTGTTGTTTTTTACAAAAAAATAAAAAACTTGAAATTTTCAAAAAATTTTTTGAATATTTTTGAAATCTTTTTAAGCACACTTTAAAATGTTTTCAATTTTTAAAAAGTTATTTTATTTTATTAAAACAACATTTTTCTCTTGTTTGTTAATATTTATACGATTTCAATATTATGAAATAATTTGCAAATATTAAATAAGTTATTTTCTTGCTAAATGATTACGCAAGAATAAGTTTTTAATTTTTAGTTATTTTCCCAAGATTGAAGTAAACGCTTACAACTTGTAATGTATTCTATTAAACTATTAATGAAATTTAGTTTTTGTTTTCTTCACTTTTATTAGATTTTTATAATTATTATTAAAAGTTTTAATTTGCAGTAAGTTTTAATGTATATTTATAATAAGTATACTTCTCCTATTAATAGAATTGTATAAAAACCTATTATCACTAAGTACTTTGCAAAATGCCCTCTTGTATCTATTTATTAAACAATTATTTATAATAGTGAGAAATATAAAATTTTTACAGTTCTTTTAATTTTTAGCTCGAATTTTAAACTTCTGTTTTTTCAAACAACTTATTTTGATTCAATTTATTTTGTTTATTTTTTACAAATAATATAAGAAAAGTCAATATATTTGAAAAACAATTATAAACAGTTTATTTACATTAGTCTGAAAAAGTAATTTTCTCACTCATTACACCAATATAATAATATTTAAAATTACTTTTATGTTTCTATCTATACAGAACTGAATCTCAGGTTGCTAATTGAATTTTCGTTGGAAATTATTTCACCTCTAAAGTTAACCCTTCAATTATTTTCTAACGATTTTTTATTGTCTAGAGCATAAAAGATCAAGTTCTAACGAAATAATTTTCGTAGTTTTTATATTGAGCTCTATGTCAACAAAAAATAAATAAAACATAATATTTATTACTTTTATTGCTTATTAGCATATTTACTTTTAACCATCAATGTTGATATTGTGTTGACTATAAACCTATTGCTTTATAACCATGATTCAGTATAATCAACATTATTATTTTATTAAGTAAACAGACGAAATTTTTTAATTTATTTTCAGAACTAAGAAAACCAAAGTAATTATTTTACTGTTACTTGATATACAGTTGAACCGATAATATTATTAAAACAATAATATTTTCAATAACATTATTAGTCGATTAAGGCGCATGAAAAATTTAACGATACCACAAACGTAAGATTGAATATAGTTAATATATAACCGTATAGATTTCGAATAAATAAGATCCGTACGATTTGGTACGCACACAATCTAATAATTTTAGAAGATGCACCTTTGCATCTAATTAAAAAAGGTTTATATTATAGTAAAAATAACAAGTTTCTTCGTTTTGGCGAGATTGCTTGATATTTACAAATTTCTTCTACAAATTCAAAATTAAATTCAAATTTTCTTTTAAATGTTGATTAACGTTTTCAGTAATTTAATAAAATTATTTTGGAGCATATAGCAGTTTTTCATAATTATTAATGATTTTTAAGAAACAAAGAGACTCAATACTTTTTTTTTTAATTTGATTGGAAATTCAAAGTATTTTGACTTGTGCTTCTTATAAAGTTCATTTTAGTTAAGAATGCATAATTGTTTATGTTTTAAAATATTTTCAAAATGTATAAACTACTTATCTATTATTTTGTCTTTTTTTTATGAAAATTTAAAACATTACTTAAATCCCAACGATTTACTTTTTAATTTCCACACATAAAAATTTAAACTAATTAATATTAAATCAAATAAGTCTACAAAGTACTTTATATCTAATGGTTGAATGAAATCAAGATAATAATCGTAGTTTAATAACTTAGTGGTTCTTTTCCATTTGTTCAAAAAAATAAATTTCCTGGAATAAATACAGAATTGCGAAGTACCAACTAAAAAATACTAAAAGAAGATAGGATAAAATATGACGTAAACATTCCAAATGATGACTACTGACATAAATTTTCAACAAAAGATTTGTTATTAAAAATACATAAATTGATTTATTTAAATTTGGTCCCAGAAACGCTAAACTGCAACAAAATTATAAACTATGAAACTTTGAACAACGAAATTCGATTTTGAAAACTGGTTTCATCTGTTGAATTACAAATTTGGAGGTGAATGAATTTTCAACAAGTTTAATTTTTTAAATAACATGAATTGCTTGAATTTCCATTATCTGCAAATGATGAGATACAAATAAATAGTCAAGTAAAAATAATAAAATAAAATTTACTAATAGTTCAAAAATTCATTTAATTATTGTAAATATGTTTCTGATAATATGACGGTTTGTTTACAAATAAACACTTTTCTTTCAAAAACATTTTTACTTTTAACTCAGTTTAAAAGAAACTAAGCAACAAAATTCGTACTTTATAGATTTTTTTGAAATTTTTATCGAAAACATTTAATATTAGTTGGATAAATTTATTTTACTCTTCTGACTAGTTTAGTGCAGTTAAAAGCCTTTTAGAGATTTAAAAAATAGTCTTTTATTAGAAAATAATTTGATTTAAATTGATTAAAATTAGGTAGTTTGGCGGATGATAAATATATGAATATTTTGCTGATGATGAAGAAATTATATCAAGGCTTTAAACTTCAAATATTTTATTAAGAATTAATTGACGATTAATTTTTAAATTTAATTTTAAACTTGAAGTGAATAATAAAATTCTTTTTAAATTCATCAATAATTAGCAACTAATGTTTTAAAAAATAATAGAAAATTAAAAAATAACTTTTTTTATTTTGATGAAAACTTTCGGACCTTGATGAAAGTGTGCTTTTGATTGACAAGAAAATTTATCGTTGAATATATATTATTAAGTTACAAATTTTTCACACCAAAAATTTTTAATGATAAACTATTGTCTGTTTGAATCTGAATATGACATTCATAATTGCAAATAGTTATAACAAGTTATCACCAAAAAATTAAATTGTTTGCTTTTTATTACAAAAAAGACTTTCAAACATCTTATCAAAGAAATCCCTAGTATAATCTGGTAAATATAAAGTTTATAAATAAAATTATATTTAAGTTTTTACAGATGTAAGATAGATTAATTAAAGAAATATTCAGTTGATATAAATGAAATAACAAAATCAAGCAAAAATATTATTTACAAATTGTAGATTTTATATTATTGAGAAGTTTTGATAATTTGAGAAAAACTTATTCCATCGTAATAAACATTTAAATTAAACATAAAAATATAAATATAAATCGTTGTTTTTATAATTACAATGTAATAGTTTTTTATATTACTTCTTTTTTAATTCCATTGAAAAATTTTATTTTTTGTTGAAATGAAAAACCAGAATTTCCAATTAACTTATACTGTGAAGTAAATTAAACCAATAATAACATTAGAAAAATAGTATTTTCAACAACAATAACAATAAAGTAAAGTATAGTTAATATTTGAAGAATTTGCTACTTTAGGTGATTTTATTGCTTTTTTATAACCATAGATAGTTATGATCTGGAAAATATTTCACCAATTTCTGGTTTATTATATGAAAGATGTACTTTTATATCTAATTAATTTCAAGTTTTTTTATATTACAAAAAGACAAAAATTTTCAGATTTCCTAAAAATACTTGGATCTTTGAGATTTTAAAATATATATTATTAAAATTAATCTTTAAAAATTTATCAACTTCTTATTATTATTATTAATCTTATTATTTTTTTATTTTCTTTGAAATAATTTTGTTTATTATTTTCTTTTCTTGTTTATGTTTAAATTTTAGAAATTTTCTTATCAACTTAAAAATCGATTTTTTATATTTCAGCATTATCTGTCAACAAGAAGTTTATTATTGAAACTAGAAAAATTTAATCGTTTGAACTTGATCCCACAAACACTAGATTTCAGAAAAGTTTATAAATAATAAAAAGTACAGTGAAACTGGACACTATAAACGTGTTAATAAAATTTTGGTATTTGGAGTTGAATTACTTTTCAACGAAATTTTAATTAAGTAAAATAACTTGAGTTTCTATTCTCTACAACAAAGAACAAAAAAAAATATTTCAAAGATCTTGTAAACGTGGTTACTGACAACGTGCTAGAATGTTTAGAAATACAAAAGTTTTTTTTTCAACAAAATTAGTATTTCTACTTATACTTTAGATTAAAAAATAAAATTATTCAGCAAAATAAATTTTTTTTTTTTATATTATTTAACCAAAATCAATCAGTATCAGTTTGACAAATCTCTTTTTAATCTTTTTAAAAAGTTCAAATCAATCGACAAATATCAAGAAGTTTGAACATTTTTGTTCATTAGATGAAATATCATATATTATTTTTTCCTTTACAAAATTGTAAACGTTTTAATTTGTAAATGTTAACAAACTAATTTAAAAATAGTAAATTTTATACTAATATCAAATATCAATTTTTTTTTAATTATTAGTATTGACAGTTATCTTATAGTTCATAATTTAATAAAAAATATTTTTTTTTTCGAAACAAGAACTTTGAGGAAAAACTAAAACTTTAAATTAGATTTTCATTTTTAATTGCTGATCTTACAAGGAACCATTTAGCGTTCTATAGCCCTTATTCTAATGCTTTGAAGAATTTAGATAAAAGTATTTAAAGTTTTTGGTAAAACGTAACCAGAAAAAGTAAACATAACCCAATCTAAAAATCATAAAAATCTGTAAAATATTTTAACAGAAGACTATTGAAGGTTTAAATATTTGTTGTTGTGTGCACCTTACAAAAAAAGTTATGAACCATTTTTATTTCATATCTGAAAAACTAAAAATATTAAAAAATTTAAATTACACTTCTACAAGGAAGATGTAAACATCAAGCAATCACAAAATTAATTAAAAGAAAATTAAAATATTTGATAATCAGATGCAAGCGTGCACCTTCCAAATAAACAGGTAGACGAAGAACTAGTGGCTAACCGTTTTCACTTCCCCGTAAGCTTTACGGCTATATATTATCTTCATTCATTCTTTTGTTTGTGATATTGGTAAAGTTTTCGATCACTTTATTCAGTCGATAATGTTATTGATATTATCATTTTTAGCTGAATTTCTATCTAAACGGTTTTTTGTTATTTCTTTATTCCTCTCAATGAATAATATTGTTAGTTGTAATTATCGTTAAATAATATTAAATTTTAATTTAAACTGAATGTGTTATTGTGTAAATAGTATTTAAAAAATTTAAAATAAGTAGTACATTGGTCAGTGTGGTTATTTAAAAACTGTATTGTTTTAGATAATGTAAACAAGTAAGAACTACGAGATAAATCTACAAAAAACAAATCAACTGTTTCTTTTTCCGCTACTTGGCGCTAGACGGTTTTTTTTTGTCAAAAAACACTTTAAAAAATTTTTTTAATCATTTTTTTATAATTTTAAAATTTTTGTGGTATTACTTTCAGTTTAAAGAAAATATATTCTGACAATTTTAAATATTTACGTTTTTTAAGAATCAAGAAAAGGTTGGTAATTGGTAGTTTCCATTCATAAAAATTAATTTTACTTTTTGTAAATTGATATATCAAGAGCAAAAAATTACAACTTTTAAAACTTAAGAAACAAAATAATATTGTTTGATATTTCATCTCAAGATAGAAAAAAAAAGAATTGCCGAGCTGATATTTAATGATTTCGATTAAATGATAAAAAAAAGCAAAATACTAGCTTTGTTGAATAAAAAGTTTTTAAATAATAAAACATCTGTCATAATACCAACAACATGTTTACAGACATATTTTGTATCAAATAAAAATAAAAGTTATTAAACTTATTTATTATTTAAAGTTTCGTTGTAATGTACTTTAACTACAAATTTAAAAACTTTGCAAACCTGTACGAAAGATTGAGTTTTATTTTACTTTTCATTTCTTATAAACGTTGTTGCAATCTGAAGTTTATGGGATCAAGTTCAAATGAAATTAATTTTATAATTTTCTTGATAAGCTCTTTCCTGACCAATATTGTTCAAATTGAAAATTTGATTTTAAGATTCTCAATCTTTTTGCATTTAACCAATTTAATTAAAAAAAAAACTTCATAACTGACGTCATAATTGTTTGTAGAGATTTATAACATCAAATATTTTAAAGGAAAGTTTGGTAATACTTTAAAAAAGAATGTTGCTATAACTGTTATGTTCGTACTTTTTAAGAATTCAAATTTATAGTATTTTAAAAAATAAATTGTTTTAAAATATATTTTATTAAACAAATTTTTACAAATTAATAAAATAAAATTTCAACTTTTGAAAGAAGGTAATTTCGAATCGACTAAATGTCGATGACACCTTTTACAATTTTTTAAATATCTAAATATTAATGCATTTCACATCTCCTAGACAACAACTTTGATATATTTTCTGAAATGAATGATTTGTTCCGTAATTTGATATGGTATGTTATTTAATATAATTATTTATTTTGTTGCATGTACAATACTGTTTTCAGTTTTTAGTGACATTTTTGATATCATATCAACAAAATTAATATTGCTTCAAAATACATAAGCTTAGATAGTTACCAACAAAATTTTATGATCTATTTCCTAATCAAAAAATTAAATTTTGTTCTTTTTACTCCTTGCGTTACCTAGCGGTTATCGTATTTTGGTTACAACAACAAATATTCTGAAACTTAATTAGTGTTTTATCGAACCACTTTAATGTATTTTACAATTTGTAGGTTGGTTCATATTTTTGCAACGAAGCAAATTAATATTTTTTCATTCTTGATTGTTAAAAAAGATTTGAATAAACTTTTTTTGTAATTTTTCTACATTTAAAAAGAATTTTTCTAACTATTTTGTTGAATTTCATTTTAAAAGAATAAAGTATACTTAATTTTCGCTGAAGCCACAGACATAAGGTTATACAGCTTATATTTAATTTTTAGAAAAATCCTTTTTCACTGAAATACCAAATTCATTTAAAAGTGCAATATTTGGAAGGTGCACTTTTGCCTCTTTTTATCAACTAAATATTTTTCATAAGTAAGAAATACAGAGATTGTATTTCCTACAAAATAAAATTTAGTTAAATCTCATCATCGAATAATCTACATTTAATTTCACCATTAAATATCATGAAGTTTGTTAAAGTTGTAAATTAATTCTGAGTAATACAAAAGTTCTTATTTCAGTGTAAACGATTAATCGTAATTAAATAAATCGTAATAAAGCAACTATAAACACAAATTCAACAAATATAAATTGTTTATAAAATATTCGAGATAATGTTCATTGATATATTGTTTAACTATTAAAGAATATATCTTTCAACAGTTAAATCCAAATGTAAATTTGATAATATGCATAGCGTAGACAGGTTAAATTAAATCTTTAAAATTAGTTAAAAACCCATTAATTTTAACTTTTTGTTTCTATCGTTTACGTTTTCTAGAAAATAGAATATTTTGGCTGATAATAAATATCTAAGACTTTGATATTCTCTGGAAAAACTACTTTAATGATTTGTTTGATTTCTAAGTTTTTAATTAATTTTGAAGATCAAACGAATATAATCTCTGAGTCTTATAGTACTCTCAATTAAAAAAAAAATCACATGACTTTTGATTTAATTTTTCATCATCAGCACGACTGATGGTTTTTAATTTTAATCATCAAAATAGGAATGACTTTAAAATCTTTATTAAATACATCTAGAAAAGAAAAAATTAAACTAATTTAGTGTGTATGATAGTAAACTTATAATAAATTTTCTTATCAACTTTAAATCAAATTTTCTATTATAACAATTTTTGTCAACAAAATGCTTATCAATAAAATTATAAAATTAATTTCATTTGAGACTTATTCCATACACTTCAGATTGCAACAACGTTTATTATAAGTGAAAAGTTAAATAAAACTCAATCTTTCGTAAAGGATTGTAAAGTTTTGAAATTTGGAGTTAAAGTCAAAGTTTTACTTTACAACGAAACTTTAAATAATAAATAAGTTTAATAACTTGAGTTATTATTCATCACAAAATATGTTTGTAAACATGTTATTGGTAATATGACAGATTTTTTACTAATTAAAAGCTTTTCATTCAGCAAAACTTTTATTTTGCTTTTTATTATTATTTAATCGAAATCATTAAATATCAGATTGGCAATTCTGTTTTTTTCTATCATGAGATGAAATATCAAATAATGTAATTTTGTTTCCAAAGTTTTAAAAGTTGCAATTTTTTGCAGTTGATCTATCAATTTACAAAAATTAAAATTAATTTTTAAGAATGGAAACTGTATGACTTATTAACTTTTTCCAGATTCCTACAAAAACAAATATTTAAAAATATTTTAAATAATATTTTCTTTAAACTGAAAGTAATACCAAAAAATATTATAATTATAATAAATGATGTTTTTTTAAAGTGTTTTTTGATAACAAACCGTCTAGCGCCAAGTAGCGGAAAAGGAAACAGTCGACTTGTTTTTTGTAGGTTTAACTTTTTTTCCTGATTTGTTTACATTATCTAAAACAATAAAGATTTTAAATATTCATAGTAACCAATGTACTATTAATTTTTAATTTATAATCCACTTAATAATTGAGTTGAAACAAGAAATAAAATAATTGTTCTTGATAGAAGCTAAATTTAATGATACTTAAATTTAATTTGAACTAATGTATCTTTATAAAAATAATATCAACAATAACTTTATCGATTAATTACAGCCATTGAAAAATTTACCGATACCACAAACCTAAGATTGAATGAAAATAATATGTAACTGTAAAGCTTACGGAGAAATGAAATCGTTTTATAACGTAGTATGACTTTAAGACACTAATTTGGAAGATGCAGTTTTGCATCTGGTTGTCAAGTAAGTTTTTTCCAAGGTAAAAATAAGATTTTGCGTTTTTTGAGATTGTTTGATGTTTACAAATTCCTTGTAAAAAAGTATAACTTAAATTTTCTTTTAATCTTTTGTTATGCATTTAAGTCAACATTTTTTAACAAACAACCGTTTTTTTATGCCCAAAATCTGTCGATACAACAAACTAATATTGTTTTTCGTAAGAACATCAGGATTGAGCGTTTTCTCTAAATTACTCGAAGGTTTCTAAATTCTGTTTGCTGTTAGTAATTTTCTTTTTAATTTCTTTTAAATATTTTAGGATTCATCATATATTAAATTTCTTACTTTCTTCATTGAGTATTTTATGCTATCTAAACAATTTTTATACAAACAATATGTTTTAAACTCTTCATGATCAGTAAGAAACAACTAAAATCTTAATTTGACGTTTTTAAAAACTGTTTCATCATAAATCTTTTCTTTGAATCAAAAATGAAAAATTGAAAATGCGAGTTATAATTTCAACAACTCTTAAATCTCTCTATAATAATAAATAGATCTAAAATCTGTGAACTGCATTAAAACTACTGCGTGTCGGTCAAAAATAATCAAAATATTCTTCCAATTAATTCAAAAATATAAAATTAGTTCCTTAATGACTTTTAATTTCCTTAATCTTTTGATCAGAAGATGTTTTTAGATCAATATAAGTGTTATCTCACCATACCATCTTATAAGTCAAATCTTATTGTAAAGAATGAATACTGAAGATATTAAACTTTTTGATAAATGGAGCTTAACGAGGAAATATAATGATTTTGATTAAACGATATAAAAAGGAAATAACTTTAAACTAATCAAGAATTATGCCATTTTGTTAGAAAGTACTAACTTAAAATTTTCTACCGATTCACTTTAATGAAGTTTCGTAGAAAAGTATTTCAACTCAAAATTATGTAAACGATTTGTTATCAGGAAAAAATGATTGAAAGATATAGTTTTCATTACTTATAAACGTTGTTGCCATCTAAAGTTTGTGGGATCAAGCTAGAGTACGATATTTTTTCTAATTTTAATAATAAACTATTTGTTGACATATACTGCTTACACAGAAAATTTGACTTAAAGGTGAAAAACAATTTTTATTGTAACTTAATTATTGGTAAAACCAAAATTAGTATAAAATTGTAACAGAATAAAATTTACCAAAATTTATTAGTTTAAAATTGATCCCAAAAACTCTAAATTTTAATCAATTAATAATAAATAAAAAGGTTGTAAAATCCATTGTAGTGTAAGAAACCTGTTATTACTTGTTTGAATTTGAATGACTTTTAACGAAAATTGATTAATAAGTACTAAGACTACCTTGAGTTTCAATTATCAAAATAAATGTAATTTATGTTTAACATTTACTTTTTGACGTAAAAACATGTAACTGATAAAATGAACGAATGTTTACAAATTTTTCAAAAAATGTTTTAGCTAAATTAGTAATTTCAAAACAGACATTTTAAACACATTTTTCAGTCTAGATAATTATAAAACTTTCTAATTCATATATTTTAGCAGAAATGAATTAAAAAAATAGTTATTCAAAATTGTTATTTTACGCTACTTGGCGCAAAAGAGATTTATTTTTAAAAAATACTGAAATTAGCAAAAAGAATTTTTTTAAAATTTTGAATTGTTTTTAGCAACTTTTTAAAATTTTTATTCGAGGGTTTTGTTGAGGTTACCATTTGTAGACTGCTAATAATTGCTGATGTCAATAAGCAGTTGATTACCAAATTGATGGTTAGACTCAACAATTAGGCTCAATTAGTTTTGTTAAACTCTTTTTGAGTTAAATTTCTAACTAAGTTTGGTTTTTAAATTTTATTTTAGGATTAGATCAAACAGTTTGACGCTATTAAAACTTTTCTCTAGTTATTAGTAAACTGTTTGTATATTATTTTTAAATAAGATTTTACAAATGAAAATTTTGATTCGATTAGCGACAATTGTTCAACAAATCATTTATATATTTTAATAATTTATAATAGTAATTTACCATAATAATTTATAATAGTATAATAATAATAATTAATTTGTTTTTAAAATATTCAACTGCTACTTGGCTGCTAAAAAGTTAAAAGAATAAAGTTTTTTAAAGAATCACACTGACCAATGTACCATTAATTTCTATTTTATGAAATACTATTTACACTATAAAATTGTTTAACTTTCAGATTTAATTACAACTTAATATTATATAACAATAAAGAAAAACAAAAAAATAATTTATTGAGAAGAATAAATAAATAAAATAATCGTTAAGATAGAAGTTCAGTTAAAAATTAAATTTTTAATAACATTATTGATTGATTAAAGCAATCGAAAAATTTACCGATACCACAAACATAAGATTGAATGAAGATAATATATAAACGTAAAGCTTACGGATAAGTTATATCATTTTATTACTCATCTAGATTAAAGATAATAATTTGGAAGATGCACTCTTGCATCTGATTATCAAATGTTTTTTAGTTACATTTTTCTTTTACTTTTTAATCATTGATTTATTCATTTAAGTCAACATTTTTTCTGCATAAAATCTATCGATACCACAAACGAAGATTACTTTTCATAAGAATATCAAGATTGAACGTTTTCTATAAATTGCTTAAAATCGTTAAAATCTGTTTGCTATTAGCAGATTTCTTTGTAATTTCTTTTAAATATTTTTGGGTTCATTATTCTTTATTTTCTTAATTGAGTATTTTTGGCTATTCAGCAACTAAAAATACGATTGCACATTTTTAATGAGTATTTATTTTACAAAATATATTTGTTTTGAAATTGGTCAATCGTTTCTAAATTATATAAGTTGTGAAGGTGCTTGTTAACAGGATATTACTAAAAGATTAAAATCGGAAAATTTAACAATGTTTAAAGTCTATTGTTTATGGTGCTAGAAATCTAAACAAGTTTAACGTTTTTTAAGAAAGTAGAATGTAATCGGTCTACAAAATTACTGCATGTAATATCAAAACATGTTAACTTTTTTTGATTTTAATAAAGCAAGCTGTTTAAGTTCAGTTGAAATCTCAGACAATGCCAATTGAAAAAGTGTTACAATGATATACATGTTACTTAAATACATCAATTTGCAGATAACATAAAAAATTCAGTTCCTTATAAAAACTATATTTTATTTAAACTTCAATGTTATTTGAAATAATTGGTTAATTTGAAATTTTATTTTTAACGATTTAACTCTCTGTGCTTTAATGTACTTATTAATTTTAATTCTGAATTAATTAAAATTCAGATTTGAATAGCTGAATTATTTTTGTACAATAATAAATTCTTTTCGTATTCTTTTAAAAAATCAAGTATAGTTTAAAGTAAATTAGTAAAAGTTAATAAAATTTAATAATTTTTAAAGTTTTTTCCTCCAAATATTAGATGTTAAAAAAATAGGAAAAAGTATTAACACATATATTAATATATATAAAGAGAGAGATTTTGATAAATTAAGTGAAATCTTTACCACTCAATAATTAACTTTTATTATGAATAAAGTATACAAACACGTACGTCTGTAGTCTAATAACAACATCAATTGATTGATATAATTATTAAAAATATTGCTGTTTTTAACGTTATTCTTAGTCCAGTTCTAAATCTGTTTATCAGTAAAATAACTATTTTCATAATTTCACTTCAAAACCAAAATTGAATTTTTTGCTGAAATTTATAAAACAAACAATCCTTAGATTTTAAGTTGTAAATATAAAAAGCAATTTGCTAATTTACAAAAATATAAAACTTTCAAACATTTAAGTTTAACTGTATCTATAACATACGAACTGATATTTATGTGGTGTAATATAAACTTTAAATAATACAGCAAGTATTTTTTGATATTTAAACACAAATCAATTTTGATAATTCGAATACTTTATACAGTTTACAATAAATTAGCTTTTTATTACTAGTCCAAAAACCAATTAAATATATTTGTATGTTTTTTTATACGCCACCTAGCGGATATAATATTTTACTTACAATAAAAAAAATCTAAAACTTTAAAAGTCTTCTAATAATTTACTTCAAAGATTTTTATTTTTGTGTAATGGTTTGTGTTATTGTTTTGGTTAATTGTTTATTGTTTTCATATAAAATTCTACCGATTTATCAAAACTTTTCTAAAATTAAAAATCCAAAATTTCTTTAGAATATAAATCATTTCAACTTGTTATTCAAATTATTAGTTATTAACAACTGACTAATTTTGCTGTAATAAGAATGTTATTTGTAAACATTCTGGCATTTTATCGGTAGCATGATTACAACAATGTAATGAACTTCTAATGTAAATAATCTTTATTTCTTTATTTCTACAAAATAAAAACAAAATTCACTCAACTTATTTACTAATTAAACTTCTGTAGAAAAGTGTTTCAAAAAATTTTCATTATTAAATTCTTAATCAGAAAATAATAATTTTTTCTTTTTACTCCTAGCGCCACCTAGCGGTTATAGTATTTTGGTTACAACAACAAATATTCTGAAACTTAATTAGTATTTTATTGATGCACTTTAATGAATTATATAATTTGTAGATTGGTGGATGTTTTGTACAACAAAGCAAAATAAATTTTTCTTTGTTTTTTTATCGTTAAAAATTAATTGATAAGGCTTTTTTAGTAAATATTTTTTATACAGAGTGTACATCAATGAAATAAACCTCTAAGTATAAATTTGTTGTATGTCAACTTTTGTACAGAATAAAAACTCAAGATATTCAACTTACTTAATAAATGAAGTTTTGTTGAAAAGTAGTTTAACTCTAAATTTTTAAGCAGCTAAAACCTAAAATACTGATTGAACAATTTTTTACATTTTGCTTATGTGGCAAGCCAACAGATAATTAAGATGATTTTATTGAGTTTTTTGTTGAATATTTTCCCTTCACGTAGTATCTGTAATTATGCATAAAATTTTCAATTTCAATAGAATTGTTAGAATTTTGATGAATGAATGAAACTACAACTAAAGCTAATTACATCATTAATTTGATTGAGTAACTGAAATACAAACTTTTGTTATTTGTAGAAATAATTTAACTTAATTTTTATTTGTATAACAAATTGTATTGAATTGCCAAAAATAGAAACTTGAATAAAGTTTAACAGAGAATTTCTCCTAGCAAACGGAATTGTAAAATATCGAGTAATCTTAAGAAAGATGAAAATCGTGTCAATTCATCCGATGAATAAAACTTGTTTAATAAACAGACGCAAATATGCAACTTTAAAAATTATGAGAATCCTATTTGCTTGTTGCTTCACTCTTTAGTTATATACTTATATAATATCGGCATAAAATCTGATGTTTTGGTGTCGTTGAATGTTGCTCATTTTATAAATACATTTTGAATTTTATTTAAAATATTATTGTGATAAGGATATTATTGGTTTGCTTTTGAAACAGATATCAGTAAAATAATTATCTTACTTTTCTTAGCTCATAAAAGCTAATTTGAAATTATTCAAACTCTAAACTATTTGTATTAAGATCGTAAATGGAGATTTTTTTAAGCTAAAATAAAGAAAGTTTTATTAAAAAAATTGTTGCTACAAAAGATAGAAAAATATAACATAATTTTATTCTAATTCTATAACATTATGTAAATAAACGAAATATTTTGACTATTGTTTGGAAAAAATTGCTTAAAAAGCTAAACGGTTAATTATGATAAGGAACAAACAACTTGTAATGATTAGTTTTCATTTTTACTTTTCAAAAAAATTTTCTAAAACTATTTCCAGAAATATTTTGAAGATTAAACCAACAGAATTTCTAAGACTTATAATACTCACAATTTAAAAACAAAAAAAAGATCACATGACTGTTTACTTAGTTTTTTAAAAACCTCAACTTGTTACAATCGCGACAAATAAATTTCGGTTGAAACATCAAAGTAACTTTAAATTAAATAAAACTTCGTAACAAACTTACTTTTAATCTATTTATAAATTTAACCTACTTTTGTTTACTACGAAAATAGATTTATAGTCAAATTTTCTTATCAACTTAAAATCGATCTTTATATTTCAGCATTATCTGTCAACAAGAAGTTTATTATTGAAACTAGAACAATTTAATCGTTTGAACTTGATCCCACAAACACTAGATTTCAGAAACGTTTATAAATAATAAAAAGTACACTGAAACTGGATGCTATAAACGTGTTTATAAAATTTTGGTATTTGGAGTTGAATTACTTTTCAACGAAATATTAAGTAAATAGAATAAGTTGAGATTCTATTCTCTACAACAAACAACAACAAAATAATTTAGTTCAAAGCTCTTGTAAACATCGATACTGACAACGTGATAGAATGTTTAGATATACAAAACTTTTATTTCAACAAAATTAGTATTTCTACTTTACTTTAGATTACAAAATAAAATAAATCAGCACAATATATTTTTTTTGTTTTATATCATTTAACGGAAATCAATCAGTATCAGTTTGACAAATCTCTTTTTAATCTTCTAAAATTTCTAATCAATCGACAAATATCTATAAATTTGAAAATTTTTTCAAATATCAAAACAAATATCAAGAAATTTGAACATTTTTGTTTGTAAGATGAAATATCATATATTATTTTTTTGTTTACAGAATTGTAAACGTTTTAATTTTTAAAGGTTAACAATCTAATTTACAAATAATAAATTTTATACTAATATCAACTATCAATTTATTTTAAATTATTAATATTGACAGTTATCTTATAGTTAGTAATTTAATGAAAAATATTTTTACTTTGTAAGAAGAAATTTGAGGAAAAACTAAAAATTAAGATTATCATTTTCAATTGCTGATCTTACAAGGAGCCATTTAGCGTTCTATTGCCTTTATTCTAATACTTTGAAGATTTTAGATAAAAGTATTTAAACTTTTTGGTAAAATGTAACCTGAAAACGTAAACATAAACCAATCTACAAATTAAACAAATTTGTAAAATAATTCAACAGAAGAATATTGAAGGTTTAAATATTTGTTGTTGTGCGCATCTTACAAAAAAAGTTATGAACCATTTTTATTTCAGATCTAAAAAACTAAAAATATTAAAAAATTTCAATTACACTTCTACAAGGAAGATGTAAACATCAAGCAATAAAAAAAATTAATTAAAAGAAAATTACAATATTTGATAATTAGATGCAAGCGTGCATCTTTCAAATAAATAGGTAGAAGGAGAATCAGTGGCTAATCGTTTCCACTTCCCCGTAAGCTTTACGGTTAGATATTATCTTCATTCAATCTTATGTTTGTGGTATCAGTAAATTTTTTGATTGCTTTATTCAGTCGATAATGTTATTGATAATATCATTTTTAGCTGAACTTCTATCTAAACGGTTTTTTTATTTCTTTATTCTTCTCAATGAATAATATTATTAGTTGTAATTATAATGTTACATAATATTAAATTTCAATTTAAACTGAATGTGTTATGGTGTAAATATTATTTTAAAAATTTAAAATAAATAGTACATTGGTCAGTGTGGTTATTTAAAAACTGTATTGTTTTAGAAAATGTAAACAAGTAAGAACTACGAGATAAATCTACAAAAAACAAATCAACTGTTTCTTTTTCCGCTACTTGGCGCTAGACGGTTTTTTTTTTGTCAAAAAACACTTTAAAAAATTTTTTTAATCATTTTTTTATAATTTTAAAATTTTTGTGGTATTACTTTCAGTTTAAAGAAAATATATTCTGACAATTTTAAATATTTACGTTTTTTTAAGAATCAAGAAAAGGTTGGTAATTGGTAGTTTCCATTCATAAAAATTAATTTTACTTTTTGTAAATTGATATATCAAGAGCAAAAAATTACAACTTTTAAAACTTAAGAAACAAAATAATATTGTTTGATATTTCATCTCAAGATAGAAAAAAACAGAATAGCCGAGCTGATATTTAATGATTTCGATTAAATGATAAGAAAAAGCAAAATACTAGCTTTGTTGAATAAAAAGTTTTCAAATAATAAAACAACTGTCATAATACCAACAACATGTTTACAGACATATTTTGTATCAAATAAAAATAAAAGTTATTAAACTTATTTATTATTTAAAGTTTCGTTGTAATGTAGTTTAACTACAAATTTAAAAACTTTGCAAACCTGTACGAAAGATTGAGTTTTATTTTACTTTTCATTTCTTATAAACGTTGTTGCAATCTGAAGTTTATGGGATCAAGTTCACATGAAATTAATTTTATAATTTTCTTGATAAGCTCTTTCCTGACCAATATTGTTCAAATTGAAAATTTGATTTTAAGATTCTCAATCTTTTTGCATTTAACCAATTTAATTAAAAAAAAACTTCATAACTGACGTCATAATTGTTTGTAGAGATTTATAACATCAAATATTTTAAAGGAAAGTTTGGTAATACTTTAAAAAAGAATGTTGCTATAACTGTTATGTTCGTACTTTTTAAGAATTTAAATTTATAGTATTTTAAAAAATAAATTGTTTTAAAATATATTTTATTAAACAAATTTTTACAAAGTAATAAAATAAAATTTCAACTTTTGAAAGAAGGTAATTTCGAATCGACTGAATGTCGATGACACCTTTTACAATTTTTTAAATATCTAAATATTAATGCATTTCACATCTCCTAGACAACAACTTTGATATGTTTTCTGAAATGAATAATTTGTTTCTTAATTTGATATGGTATGTTATTTAATATAATTATTTATTTTGTTGCATGTACAAAACTGTTTTCAGTTTTTAGTGACATTTTTGAATTTATATCAACAAAATTAAAATTGCTTCAAAATAAATAAGCTGAGATAGTTACCAAAAAATTCTTATCATCTATTTCCTAATCAAAAAATTAAATTTTGTTCTTTTTACTCCTTGCGTTACCTAGCGGTTATCGTATTTTGGTTACAACAACAAATATTCTGAAACTTAATTAGTGTTTTATCGAACCACTTTAATGTATTTTACAATTTGTAGGTTGGTTCATGTTTTTGCAACGAAGCAAATTAATATTTTTTCATTCTTGATTGTTAAAAAAGATTTGAATAAACTTTTTTTGTAATTTTTCTACATTTAAAAAGAATTTTTCTAACTATTTTGTTGAATTTCATTTTAATAGAATAAAGTATACTAAATTTTCGCTGAAGCCACAGACATAAGGTTATACAGCTTATATTTAATTTTTAGAAAAATCCTTTTTCACTGAAATACCAAATTCATTTATAAGTGCAATATTTGGAAGGTGCACTTTTGCCTCTTTTTATCAATTAAATATTTTTCATAAGTTAGAAATACAGAGATTGTATTTCCTACAAAATAAAATTTAGTTAAGTCACATCAGCAAATAATCTACATTTAATTTCACCATTAAATATCATGAAGTTTGTTAAAGTTGTAAATTAATTCTGAGGAATACAAAAGTTCAAATTCGTTTAATAGTTCAAAAGACAAATAGTTCAGTGTAAACGATTAATCGTAATTAAATAAATCGTTATAAAGCAAAAATATAAACACAAATTTAACAAATATAAATTGTATATATAAAATTCGAGCAAATGTTTAATAAAATAAATTTTAACAGTTAAAGAATATATTTTTCAATAGTTAAAACCAAATGTAATTTTGATAATAAGAATAGTGTACGCAGGTTAAATTAATTCTTTCAAAATAGTTAAAAACCCATTAATTTTAACTTTTTGCTTCGAACGTTTGCGTTCTCTAGAAAATATAATATTTTAGCTATTAATAAATATCTAATAATTTGATTTTCTCTCAACTTAAAAGTAATTCGTTTAAACTTGACTTCCACAAACTCTAGATTAAAACGAAACTATAAATACTGGCAAAGTCGGATACTATCCAATTGCTTACGAATCAAGATGATATTTTTGGAGTTGAAATACTTTTCAACAAAATTTCAATTAAAAGTTAAATAAATTTAGTTTGTATTTTGTACAAAAAATAAAGTAAAAATAATTAATTTCAAATTTATTATACTTGTTTTGAAACATGTTACTAATAATGTAAATAAAAGTTTAGAAAAAGAAAACTTTTCTTTCAGCAAAAATTGTATTTGTACTTAAACTTCAACTTAAAAGGAAATTCTTTATTTCTATTTTGTTGTTAATATTACTAAAATAAGTAAATTGAATATCATTTCGACAGATCTACTTTTAATGCTGTAAATACTTTAATGCAGTAGAAAATTATTTGAAAACATTTTAATTTTTAACATTTTAATTTCTTAGTCTTCCAAGTAATATTACAATATGATTTTATATGTTTAAAATAGTTTTAAAACAAATAAGTTTACAATTATAAATACAAGCAAACAAATAGATTTCTATTTATACAATTATAAGATATTCACCAAATTATTGAATTAGTTATTTTATTACTTAAATTGCACAGTTTAAAATCATCAGAAAAAAAAGTAACCAACAGCAAAATTCATATTATTATTATAGAGAATCTATTTTACTGAAAATTTGGAGTTTTAATTTTTCTAATGAAATTTCAAGTAGTAAATAAATTAAAAAGCTTAAGTTTAGATTCTTTACAAATAATAATAGAATTAATTTAGGTCAAAAGTTTATCTTATAGTTCTAAACATGTCACTGATAATGTGAGCAAATTTCACAAATACAAAAGTCTATATTCAGCCAAATTAGTGTTTTTGTATCAGGATAATAAACAAATAACCAAAACATTGAACATAAACCAATTTACAATTTTTACAATTCTTGAAGTTAATTATTTAAGGACTAATAGATGGTTTGATATTTGTAATTGTGGTAAATATATAATTTTAATAATTAAAAGTTAAAAAGTAGATATTCTATATTTCCATTCTCATTAAGATTATAAAATATGTCAATATCTTTGCAAAAAAAAGAAACTTATGTTTTAAATTGTATATAGCAACTTCTAAATCTTTTTAGCGAGTTTAATTTATAATATAATTTGTACACTATTGATGATTGTTGATGTCAATAAGCACTTGATTATCAAATTGATGGCTAAGCTCAACAATATCTTGTTCAAAGTATTAATTTGTTTAGTATTTGGGATAGGGTAATGGCATCAAGAAAGCAGAAAAGTTATGAATTACAATGGTAGAAACATGGTTATCTGTTCTGTTATATAAATTAATTTCATTAAAATATTCATGATTTACTTATAAATTCACAATTTTAAAGAAGTTGTATCATACGAGTTGTTTACAGTAGATGTAAAAGATATTTCGCAACACCAACAATTAAGATAAAGTAATTATAAAATAGTTACGTCTTAGGACAAGTATAAAATTATTTATATATTTTTACCACTATTTTAGAAATATATATTTTATTTGTTTAATATAAACAAAATATAATAAATTAAAAAAGCTGTTATGTAATCAAAATTACATAATTTTGTTTTAACTTTTTCTTTGCAACTGTAAAAAAATTCTTATTTTTCTATGTTTCACTTAATTTAAGAATATTTCTAAAATTAATCATTTGTGCTAAATGCATAATAGTATAATAATAATATCTCATAATAGATTATCTAAGCTGGTATTTAGTTATTACAGCTATAAGAAGATAAAAAATTTGCTGCATAATGTTTACAAATCTGGATAAATTTTCTACTTGTTTATTTCAGTTCTAGAATTTAAGTAGAAATATTAATTTTGATAAAAATCTATCTGTATCTTTACAGCAAATAACCGTTTACAAGAACCTTTGAAATAAATTTAATCGAAATTGTTTATTGTTGATATAGATGTATAATGAAATACATATTTTTCTATAAATTTTAGATTTTATAAGAAATTTCATTTTGACACCTTTGAGATTTGATTAGATGCTTCTGTGAACTGATATCTTGGGCTTAATGGATGGTATTCACAGTTGTATGCAGCGAAAATGTAATATAAAATTGTGGAAACAGTAGTTATTTGCCACTTCCGTTTTTTTGAATATTCTTGACAGATCTCAAATCCCATGGTGGACCTCGAACTCTGTATTTAATATCAGTCTGATTTCAGTTTGCAGCCTCTTTTAGAAGACGCTTATTTTCTGAGCGATCATCTTCAAATATATCATGTGCTACTCTATTGTAAAATATTGCACAACATTTGCTACAATAACAAATATCTAAAAACTGAAATAATCTTATTATAAATTACTTAAATGATTTGTATAGTTTCTAGATTAGTTTATATTTACTATTGAAGCTAGTCGAAGTTTCCAGATTTTGTGAAAAAGTCCATAAAAGTACAATAAACTAAATCTTCTGATAACAGTAAAAAACTATTTTTTACCTCTAGAGGTGATTCTATAATTTAATCAAAGCTATTGGATGATCTTCCGCATAAAATAAGGATGTTTTTGTCATACTTGCCAGTATTCAAACAAATTGACCTACAATCAAAAGCTTATAATCAAATTTATTGAAGTTAAATATTTTTATTTATAATTGAATAATAACATCACATCTAAATACATTTTGATCAAACATTTTAAGGTTTTTAGCATTATTATACAATTAAATTTTTCACTTTAGAAATTTATTATTTCAAAAACATTTAAAGAACAAAAATTTTGACTTATATTTAAATATTATTAATATGAACAAATGTTGCTACTTAATCACAAAAATTGTCACACAAATCACAAGATTTGTTGATGGGGCGAAATTCCCTAAAATAAGATAGTTCTCGAAAACTGGTTTGGTTCGGGTTCACGAAAGTCATCTTTTTAGTAAAGTTTTGAAAGTACTTCTATTTACAAAAGACATATGAATATGAATTTACCAAAAAATAACAATTTATAACGAAAGTATAAAATCATATTTAAATTTATTGCTGTTAAATGAATTAAGATATTTTTAACGTTATAAAAAGGACAAACTTTTAGTTTTTGATGAACATAAAATTCATAAAATTTGACTTATTGAAAAAATATCAAAAAAATTATTCTTATCTTGAAAAACCTGATAGCTAAAGAATAACATTTCTTTGGATATGAAACGATTGATATTTAAATGTTATTAAAAACGAAATTATAAGGATTATAAAGGGAAAAATAAAATCAGAAACTAAAACAAGTTCTTTGATAGGAAAAAGTGGAAATTAAAATTTTTTTTGTTGAAATTTTACATTAGAAAAGCTTAAAACGAAGTTAATTTGATTAAAATATTCCACAAAAGTAAATACAAACATATTAAATTTGTTGTAGTTTATATCATTACATCTACATACCTGACAATTGTTTATATGACAAAATTTCTTAATATCTGTCGTTTAAAATATTAATTTGTTAGTTTAAATAATTATATTCTAACTTTCAGAAATTGACATCGGTAGCGTGGCCGAGCGGTCTAAGGCGCTGGTTTAAGGCACCAGTCATTTCGATGGCGTGGGTTCGAATCCCACCGCTGCCAAACTTTTTTTCCCAATAACTAGTTAGAAACATAAATGGAAAGTATAAGAAAAAATAAAAAAAACTTTAAGAAAACGAAATTAATTTAACCCAAAATTTGATTCAATATTTTTAATCTAAAGTTAAATTTTAACAACTAATGTTTTATTTTTAGCAACTATTATCGAAAGTTAAGTAAAATGATATTCATAAATTTGTTGTTAAAAATTTTAGTTTTCAAATACTTTCCATTATTCAAATAAAAATATGAAAGAAAGTTTATTATACGAAAATTGTTCTTTGAAATTTTATTACAAAATATTTTGTAATTGAACAAAATTTTAAATTTTAAATATACTTTTAGCACCAGTAAGCGAGAATAAAAACAATCAACTTTACTTTTTTTTTAGAATTTATTTGCATAAACCAATTTAGAATATAGAAAAAAGAATTACTTTTAAATGAAATAACTTCTTTAAGAAATTTAAAGAAAATTTATTACGAGATTAGAAGATGCAAAACTCTGAGCTGAAGCCAGAGTTGGAGCCCCGTAGGCAGTTTATGACTGTACTCAGTGTCACCTTGGTCACCTCTGCGATGCTAGCTTGGCGCAATTAATGTTTGCAATTTAGTTTGAAAACTTGTTCTAAGCATTTTGCTAATATTTTTAGAATCTCTTTTTTAGTAAAAAAGTTTAGTATTTTTCTTCTTAGAAAATATTATACTAGATTTTTATTTATTCAGGTATATACTATCGTTTACTTTTGAAGCGCAGCGGAAGCGTGCTGGGCCCATAACCCAGAGGTCGATGGATCGAAACCATCCTCTGCTATATGCGCTGTAATCGTATAGTGGTTAGTACTTCACGTTGTGGCCGTGACAACCCAGGTTCGAATCCTGGTTACAGCATATTTTTTTTATTTTAAGTTTATCTTTTCTCCTTACTTTTCCATTGTATCTTCTACTACAGTCTGTTTCTATCCATCAAAAAATATATGTTTCATTAAAACTAAAACGATTTATGCTGTAACCAGGGTTCAAACTCTTAGGTTATTTAACAACGTTTTTACTCCCTTCAAATATGATTAATTTGAATTAAAATAATTAGTTGATTTTAACAGAATAAACACAAAAGAAATTACCTGAAAAAAGTACCTTGCGCTACGAGAAGTTCATTTGTATTTTGTAAAATTTTGTAAGAAATCACTTTCAATATAAACTTCAAACATTTTTCAATTACAAAACGCTTATGGTAAGTTTTAAAAAGTGTACTAGAAGTGAAAATATGTTTCTATTTTATTAAAAAAAAAGTTTTTCAGGAAAACCATAAACTTTGGTAAAGTGTTCGAAGTAAAAATCATACTTTGTCATTTGGTTGATAAAATCTTATTCTATTTATATATTTCTTATTAAAATAAAGTTACAAAAAGTGAAATCTAAATAAATGATAATTGATATAAAGTGATACTTTTCAGAATAAATTTTTTATTTGTTTATTTATTTTATTTTTGTTTTTATTTTATTGTATTTAACGCATGTCTGCAGATTGAAAATTATTAATCTCTTATTGCGAGAAAGAAGCAACATGACTCAAGAAATATAATGAAAAGATAGAAAGTCTCACAGTTTACGAAACGTAACGCAGACAAATAAGTACACTGTAGAAGCATAAGTGTATATAACTTTTAAATAAAAAATATTAATTTGTTTCACTGCAGCCGATGTACATCGAATATCGGATGAAGAAGACCCCCTGGACATAAAGGAATGGATCCACACTTTTGTTGACATGGCAACTGAATGATGGATAATTATCAAATGAAATTGTTTTTCATCGAAAACATGCTCAGCTTTGCTCCTGGTCGATTTGTCTGTGAGGAGTTGGAACT
Organism: Pegea sp. RAD2-039; assembly: GCA_034620365.1. Taxonomy (NCBI): domain Eukaryota; kingdom Metazoa; phylum Chordata; class Thaliacea; order Salpida; family Salpidae; genus Pegea; species Pegea sp. RAD2-039. The sequence continues at coordinate 78,512 of JAQGEQ010000369.1, forward strand.
TCCCCTTGTTTGAGTCGTCAGCATCCTTTCTTATTAAGATCGTTGTTCCTTAGGAGAATAAAATGCTGTTAAACAAAATTCTAATCTTTGTCTAAAAATCATTCGTTAGATAGAGCTAATTATTAAATTTCACAACGGTAGCGTGGCCGAGCGGTCTAAGGCACTGGTTTAAGGCACCAGTTATTTCGATGGCGTGGGTTCGAATCCCACCGCTGCGAAAATCCTTTTACCATTAACTAGTTAAAACATAAAACTTTAAAAAGAAAATTATGATATTAATATACTTAACTCAATTTCATTCATTTCCTAATTATTCTAGTTTAGTTTTATGAAATTTTTCTAATGTACTTTGTAAAAGTAAATTTCTTACAACTTATTTGGTAATTTGATGTTATCAACTTATTGTTTCATTTTCATTACAGTCTTTAAATTAATCACAGATTGGATTATGATGATGACTATGAGATTATAATAATTATGAGATTTGATAAAACTGATGACGTAGACTAATTTGATTAGTTTGCAAAGTAAACTCATACACTTATGACTAGTTATTAATGACGTCATCAGTGCTATCATCACTTCAAATGTTATAAGAAGATAAATTCATGACGTCATTATTATTATCATAATTTCGTAATCAATTTTATCATCACATAGATGATGATGACGTCAATCAATCCTACCCGTTTATCAGTGTATCAGTTGATGATTCAAAATTGGCTTTTACTTCTTTTCTATCAAAGCTGATGATGTCAAATTAATTCACAAAATAATTTTACGTTCTTTTTAAATCTTTCGCATTCTGTAGCTTGTCTAAACTTCTACTTGATGACGTCACTACAAGTAACCATATCAAGAGATCAAAGGAACTCATCACCATAAATGATTTTCTCAGAAAACAAAGATCAGGTGACTTCATAATAAAAACCAAATTTAGTGACTTCATCATTACTTTCAGAGTTGGTTGAGTACATGATGCTGATGACGTCATGATCAGTTTGTGAGTTTGTGGTTGAATATTGATGATGACGTTACCAGTGGTTTGGTGACGTCTCAAATCGCAAACACCTTTTTACTCAAAGATTTTGACAAATTATTGAAATGAAGTCATCATCAGCAAATGACGTCATCATCACACGTCAATGTCTCTTATCAATGTTTGGATCCGTTTCATGATCTTCTTTTTTTTTTCATAGCAACATCCAACAAGTAAGTGTGTGACGTCATCACATCAAAATGCTTTCATCATTTATTTGTACAAGTTGAGGATTGATGAAGAGTAGATTATGTTTTCAATCGAATGTTCCTTTTTCTTTCTACAATTAAAAAAGTGATTTTTAGCTGTAAGGTATCTTTTGTGATCAGCTTCATCATTGTCACTATTCCTACATCTTTGCTTTGTCTTCTTCTTTATTTTTTTTTCAACCTTATAACGTCGCATTAGGTTCCCCTTTTTGTTGATGTCATTATTGGATAATTATTATAACTAGCTTTCGAAAAATATTTGATAGAAAAAAGTTTTAATAACAAAGAAATGACAAAAGAAAATAAGAGAATTCAAATAAAATTATCACTAATAACCAATATTAAAAATTAACAAATCAAAGATGATACTATCTTCGATGGCATTGATCAAAAAATAAAATAAAGTTAATTATTTAATCTTTTGATTTAATTTTATTAATCAATATATATCAACAAGTTGTTTATTTCAAAATCTTGCGCGTTTTCAAGAACTAATATGTCAAATGTTCCGTAATAAATAAAAAAGTTTAAATAACATAATAATTCTTTGACTATCTCTCTCTTTCAATCTAATAATTTTCAAAACAAAAGTCAATTTTAATAATTACATCTTCCTTTATAAGGTTAGTTTGTTAAGAACTGTTAGAAAATGTTTTCCTTTAACAACAATTTGAAAATATCTTATTTTGGCCTTTAAGTACTTGTTTCTTTTTAGATTATAATTTTCAAAAAATTTTCAAAAGACAAGGTCGAGAGATGCTTTGAATATATTTTTGAATTCTGAATAATTTTAATCGAAACGTATTGAAGTATTGTAAAAACGAATCATTAAATTTAGTTTCTATTCGTTTTTAAAAATAGCTTTTAATTTAATGCAAAATAAACATTAATTTATTTTTTACAAAAAGTTTATAGAAGACTAGAAATAACAAATTTTATAAAACAACTAATTGAAATAATAAATTTATTACAAAATTACAAATGATAAATTTTCATTGTAAAAGCTCGGCCGAAAACGGTCATATAGGATTTGCTATGAGTAATGATATTAAAGATAAAGTAAGAGAAAGTGAGACGTAAAGAAACTAATCGAGCAACACACAGTGAAATGCAAAATAAAAAGCTGTTGCAGTTTCTCTCTTTTTTTGAAGCTAGTTTCTCTCCTCTTGAGTTTATTCGGAAAAGAAACCACCGTTTAAAATAAGAAAATATGATATATTTTATTTATTAAATATGTTGTGTTATTGAATATATTTTCAAATGTTAATATTAATGACAAGAGTTGAAAATAAGATATTTGCAGAACGTCAATTTTTGATAAAATTAATCGACAGATTGTCGATTTCAAAATTAATAAATATTATTAAATTAGTTGTTTAAGGATCTAGTGATTTCATAATTATTTCTTTCTTTTATGAATTTTTTTCGATCTAGTGTTTGTCCGGAGGAAAGTATTTTTTAACTTTTATTTTCTCTGTTAGTTTCATTTATCGAAAACTGTGAGACATTTTTTATTTCTTTTACATCAGTCTTAAAGAAGATCATATCTTACTTCTAGGTGCAAAATACGTTTTAGTTTAAATTTTTCAAGTAATTCTTTAAAACTAAACATAATAAGAATACTTTTTATATGAAGCTAGTTGTATGAGTTTGAAAACTAGACTCTGATCTAGACTATTTATTTAACAGATATAAGGATACAACTTGTACAATTTTGGAAAATATGAAAATAAAACTATTATGGTTAGTTATTATTAGTTATATCTTGTGGCTGGAAAATAAATATCAAAATGCAATAATATTCTAAAAAAGATTCATAAGTTAGAGTCTATTATAATAAATTCCAATGAAAGTTTTGTTGTGACTCTTAATGAATTGACATGGTAGAAATTGTTGAAACATTTGTCTTTTTATTCTGACTAATGTTATTCTAACCTTATTTAGGTATTGTAAGAAAACAATTGGTTAAAATTAGTTTTATAGTTATTACATATTATTATATATCTATATATTAAATAATATTTGCATAATTATATACTATTAGTGAATTATACTTCGCATTATTTGGTTATTTCAGAATATAATGTTTGTTTCATTACTTCACACCTACCGTTTCAAAAACAGATTTTTTAGTAATCGTTTTATGAAACTTGATCAAGCTTTAAATTTTAGTAATGGAGAATTGTCTTTAAGTATAAAAAAAGAAACCAAAATATTTCTATCTTAGAAGCTATAAGTTGAAACAAAAGAATTCAGTTTAAAATCACTTAAATGTATTCATTATGAGAACATGCAATAATGAAATAATCAAGAAAATGTTTTTCAGTTCAATGACTTGAAAAGTTGTTTTATTATTTTTTAACAACAAATTTAGTTTATGTTTAGATAAGGACTCATTTGATCTTATAGACTTGATTAGAAGGTTTTATAATTTTTTTCCAAACTATTCACATAGTTAAGAAACTAATCTGAAAACAAATTATTCATTTTTAAAGGTTTTTTAATTCAGTGGAAAACATTATCCGCTAATTTTGATCAGTTTAAATTGTTTATCAGAACTAAAATAAAAAAGCATTTGAATATCAAAGATACTGATGATGTAATATCTAGTATAGAACTTTTACTTCTGCAAACATCCTAGATACAGATCTCATCTTAATACTTTCTTTTTGAGTTTAGTAAATTTACTGAGTTGGAAAAGTTTACAAAGACATAGCCTGAAGCAATGTAAGGTTTTAAAAATCATTTATCATCAGCGACATCTAACGTCAACTTTTTCGACTAAAAAAGCAAGAAATCAAAAATTTATAAATACATTTTCCTAATTTTATATAAAAACGTTTTTAGTTACACAATAAATTAATTTTATTTTATAGTAAAGTTTATTTTATTTTAGATCAACTTTAATATTTTCTCAAAACAACTTAACCTAAAAAAAACAATAAATGTTGTCGAAATGACGAATTTCTATTCATAAATGTTATGACAGTAATAGAATACATTTTGTTGTCAACTAAGATTAGTAATCTGTGGAAAGTTGTTTAAACTGATATTTTAAGCAACTAAAAAATTCAGTTTCAAATTTGATTTTATAACCATTTGAATAAATGTTAATTAACAAAAATCAAATACTAATTATTACATTTATACTTTTACAAATTTATCTAAAAAAAGTTATAATTTTTTTTGATCTCTTGAAGCTTAATTATTTTGAACATTTTTCTTTTGTACTTTAAAAGTAGAATTTTGTTTCTTTGTTCTAAATTAAAAAATAAATATTGAAAAATGAGAGGGATACTTATTCTACGAATTATTTATAAGAGAGATTAAAAAGGAATTTATAAACAACTTTTTAAATATTTCAGGAAGTAATCCTTTAAATAAATAACAACTTCAGTAATATTAAATCTTTCGTTTAAAATTCAATATTCGTTTGTATAAAATGTAATAAAATTTCATGAGTTTGAAATGATTGATAATGAGAAAGTTGTAGTTACCGATTTCGCTAACACACAATCTCATAAATAATATCTGTTGAATCTGAAGAAAGTTATGCAGTCAGTCAGCGGGAATGATTTATTTTCTAACTATTTACATTTTATGCTTGGATCCTTTACAAACTATATTAAATTTACAACTTAACCAAAAAACAACATAAAAAATTAAATTTTAACATTCAGGTAAAGTGTATAAAAAATGCATTTTCATAATAAATAGGCTCGGTCAAAGTGTTTCGAGTAGATCTATTTTTCTTAAACTAATGAAGCCTCATAAATATTTCTTAACTAAACAGTTTTATGTGTCAAGCCAAAATCAAAAGTAATTTGTTTTGATTTTTTTTTCATTAATAAATAAATGCCGGGCATTGTGGCATACGTTTGTAATTTGAACTTATTCTGTACGCCACAAACTTAAGATTGAAACAACTTTATAAATACTGATGAAACCATTAGCATTTCGAGGTCCAATAAGTGATATATCTTTGTAGAATACATTTTGGAGTTGAATAAATTTCAACAAATAATACTTTATCATTAATGTAGACGTCGGCATTTTTGACTTTCATTTTTGTCGTCAATTTAAATCTCTTATTCCGAAGCTACTAGTATTTTACTAATGAAGTCTATAATTTTGTAGCTTAAAACTGGAATACAGTTTACAAATTTATATTCAATTTTCAATGAAAAGTTATATATTCAACACAAATATTTTTGAAATCTTTCAATTTTTGAGCTTCTATATTTCGTAATGTTATTACTTAATAAAATTATTTATTCATGTTTTGAAAAAGCAAAATAAGTTGTCAAAACTTTTTAGAGTATGATGATTTTATATTTATTATTTATTCTTATTCATAGTTTTACATTAAAGATTTTTTGATTTTCTTTTTATTGTTATTTAAGAAAAAAATTTTTTTTAATTTTATTTCCGGTAGAACTCTTCACAATGTTTTAAGAAACTTGCAGAAGCATTTTAACAATCTTTTTCAAACAATTATTTTATAATTTGGTTTTAGTTTAATGTTGAAACTATTTAATTATTTAAGAAACTACTGTGTCATTCTTTTGCTTTTTAAATTCTAAATAACGCTGTCGAGTTGATATCTCATTTGTTTTCACTTAATGCTACTATGACAACATTTATGATATATAAAGCTTTTTATAAAAGTTTTGTTAAAAATAAACTAATTTATTTTTCTTTGAACATTTTAATTGTAAACAATTTAATTACATTAAAAATTGTAAAAAATCTAGCATTTCTTCTGTTAAAATGTCATTCATTCTATTAAGCATTCACATTTGAAACTAACCTCAAGTTTAAATTTAATTTTCTTTAATGTTTTTCATTTTGCTTATTAGATATAATTTTTATTTTACTTCAAATTCGAAGGACTTTAATAAAAATTATTTGTTTAAAGTGATTGTATATACAGAAAATTATATATTTTGGGTGAAATAATATTTAAAAAGTGCTAATGTATTAAATAAACAAATATGTAGAATGATTCATTTACATATTTTCACATTTTTTCTATTTTCTTTGTGTTTATGTCATCATGCTACTTTAAAGTAGTAAGTAATATTATTTGTTTTCACTTAACGATGCTATAATAACTTTTATAATATAAATAGATTTTTATAAAAGTGTTATTAAAAATAAATTAAATTGTTTTTGTTTGAACGTCAACATTTCAATCGTAAATAATTTAGTCATTTTTAAAATTTTAAATAATGTAGTATTTTTTCTGTAATAATTTCAATTTAAATTATACCTCAGTTATTTTTAGTTCTTCATTCGAGCATCTGAAAATGCTAATCTTTTAATTAGAATTAGTTTGAGTTTACTTAATTTTTTTTTATTTATATTAATGTTTTTGTTTCCAAAAGATTTGTAAAAGTTTAAAAACGTTTTTTTGCAAATAAAATTATTTAATCTAGTGCTACTAATAAATGCAATTCAAAAAAAAATTGAAAAGTATACCAACTGCTCTAAGTTAGCAGTTGATTCTGAAAACAATTTTTTGCTAATGTAAACAGCTTGTTGAGAAGTGTTGAACACTCCAAATTGTAAATGCCTTTCGGCGGTATTTCTGGTGTGGAAGGTCGAACAGAATCATCATACTAATCATGAATGTTTACTCTAATGTTTGTGGGTTGTAAACATTTCGCAAACATTTTGTTTTGATTTCGTTAAAATTTAAATTTAATTTCCTATTTGATCAAAAGCGTTATCGTACGAAAATTTTTAACTAAAGCATAAATTTGTTGAAACATATTTTTTCGACAGTTAATCTCTGTGATTAAATTATTTTATTTTTGTTGATTTAAACTTACTTGAAAATATGAACTAGACGACATAAAGCGCAGCAGGAAAATAGACTTGTTAATAAAATTGTTCTAATTAAATTGTTATCTAGCTTATAATTAAGTGTAATTTTAAAGTAAAACTAATTCTAGAGATAATTAACAAAATTTCAAAATTTTGTTTTGTAATCTATCAAACAATTTTTATAAACTTAACAATTTAAAGTAAAATATTCCTAATCAAAACATAATGTTATTAACTTGCTTATAATATAGTTAAAAAAACAATTTAAAAATGAAACAAATCAGAGTAAAAACATTCAATTTGTTATGGTATCTAAATATTTAGTTGCATATTTTCTTTAAATCTGGAAGCATTTTATAGTTTTTACTTTCATCACTTTAAATATAATAAATTTATTAAGAATTAAAATCAGTTAAGTTTCAAGATTTTAAAAATGCTTTAAAAAATAAAATTAAGATGTTATATTATGAATATTTAACAAAAGTGAGGAAATCAATCAGTTAAAAATCATTGATTCAAAACTATTGAACTTTTGAAACGATAAAAAACTTACATTCAGAAACATAAAACTATTTTTTGAAACAAAAACAAAATAAATCTGAAAAAAAACAAAAGAAACAGTAAAACATAAATCCATGAAAAATTATATTTACTTTCAAAGCATCAAGTTTGAGTGAGCATGGTTTTGAACCTTATTATAATTTAATATTTTCGTTAAAAGCATGAAAATTTATTTTATGAGCTCACAAACACAAGGCAAACACGTTGTTATATAGACCATTTAATTTACTACGATCTTATCTCTTTTTTTGTATGAAAGGTTTTACTGTTTAGAATTTTGAAAACTGATACGGTCAGTTGCATTTAACAAAAAGATTTATTGTATTCAATGATATAAAGAATGCGGTGAGCTTGTTCTTTTCTTTCATATGTTCTGTAATTCTTTTGTTAATTAATATCTAAATGACACTGTCTTCAGTAAACAAATATTTACAATGATTCATTTACATATTTCAACTTTTTAAATTTTTTGTTGTGTTGATGTCATCATACTACTTTAAAAGAGTACGTAATCTGATTTGTTTTCACTTAACAATACCATGACGACATTTATGACATAAAAAGCTTTATATAAAAGTAAAGTTAACAATAGATTCAATTGTTTTTGTTTGAACGTTGACATTTTAGTCAGAAACATTTTATTTGCATTTATCACATTAAGAATATTCCTTTACTAAACTTTTTTTTAAACTTACATTTGAAACTAACCACAATTTATATTTTATTTTTTGTAAATTTGTTTATAAATTGTATAAAAAAGGTTATTTTTTATAATAAATAGGCTTGGTCAAAGTGCTTCGGGTAAATCTATTTTTCTTAAACTAAGGAAGCCCCTTAAATACTTCTTAACTAAGAATTTTTTGCGTCAAACCAAAAACAAAACTAAATTGTTTTTATTTTTTTTCATTAATAAAAAATGCCGGGCATATTGTCATATGTTTGTAATTTAAATTTATTCGGTACGCCTTAAACTTTATACTGAAACAACTTTACAAATAATGATTAAATCATTTAAAATTTTCATTTCGATACAAATAGAATCAGTATGATTAGAATACTTTTTGGAGTTGAATAAATTTCAACAAATAATAAAATAATATTAATGTTGACGTGGGCAGTTTTGACATTCAATTTTGTCATCAATTTAAATGTCCTATTCCGAAGCTTACCTGATTTTTTTTATTGATATTAACATTTTTGTGGCTTAAAAGTTGAAAGCAGCTTAGAAATTTTATTTTAAATTATAATGTTTTCAAACACATCACAAATTTATCTATCTGTTGATGTCAAAGATTTAGAAAACTCAAGTTTTTAAACTGACACAACAGATTGATTTTAAATGCTTAATTTTCATAAATATCAATTTCATTAATTTTTTTACTAAAGTATGTTCTTATAGTTTACTGCATTTTAACAGACTAAATTAACATTAGATTACGTTTTTAACTAGCTTTATAACAAAACAAATTATACTATTTTTCTTTTGGTGAAATTGTTGAAAGATTGTAGAAATGTTTATTGGTGTAATTCAATAACTAGTAATCTAGTAAAACTAATACCACACAATTAGTAACTCAAACCAGTTGCCAACTCGGAGTTAATTCTGTTGCTTAAAAAGAAGTTGAACCGTTATAATGTTGCCAACATTGTCATTTCTAAACTGTGACTTTTTCACATTTTCACACTTTTTCTCTTCTTTTTATATGAATAATTAATAAAAGTGAAAATATCAACCGGTTAAAAATCACTGATTCAAAACTATTGAACTTTTAAAACGAAAAAAAAACCTTTTATTTAGAAACATAAAACTATTTTTGAAACAAAAAACAAAATAAATCTGACACAAACCCAAAGAAACACTAAAACATAATTCCCTGAAACATTATATTTACTTTTAAAGGATCAAGTTGGAGTGAAAATGGGTTTAAACATATTTACAATTTAACATTTGCGTGAAAGTCATGAAAAATTATTTTAAATAAGCTCACAAACATAAGGCAAACACGTTGTTATATAAAGCACCTAATTTATTACGATATTATCAGTGTTTGACTATAAGCATGTGAATTACTGAGAAATTTGAAAACTGATACTGTCAGTTGCATTTAACAAAAATATTTATTCTATTTAATGATATAAAACTATGCGATGAGCTTGTTCTTTTCTTTCATGTGTTGTGTCATTCTTTGATAATTAAACTCTAAATGACACTGTCTTCAGTAAAGAAATATGTAGAATGATTCATTTATATATTTTCACATTTTTTATTTTTTTTTTTAACATTTTATCATTAAAACCAAAATATTTTTAAACAAATTATTTTCAATATGTAAACTAGACGTTAAAACTAGAAATACTTTTGATGTTTATATAGCGCCTTGAAGTAAATATACGAGATGCATAAAAGTAAAAAAAAACTTCTTAAGGAGATTTCAGTTGTGACCAAAAAAGTGATTTATCAGATTGTGATTCTCTTATCATTATTTAAATAGTAACTAAAAAAAAGATTTTAAATTGATCAAATTCCCTAACCACTAATATCGAATAATATTTTCAAATAAAAATTTCTTGAATCTACTTTAAGATATAAAAAATAAAATTTATAGAAAAAAATATATTTCAATATACATCTTTTATCAACAATAAACAATTTTGATTAAGTTTTTTTCAAAGTTCTTTTTAAACGATTAATTGCTGAAAAGCTACAGTTAGTAAAAAACTATCTTTGTTTTTTTTATTTTGTAAAGGTTATCTTTATCTAAAGTTTTTTTCCCCAATACAAGAAACATTGAAATCACTATTAATACATTTTTTAAGTTATGTTGTTGAAGTTAGTTGTGTCTAACTTAATTTTATTCAAATAGTTTTAAGTTCAAAAATAATTTAAGATCTAAGAATTTCTAAAATATTACTATTTATGTGAGAAGAATATGAAATGAATTTCAACAAAAAAACTATTTTGCATGCAACAAATTTGTATAAAATATTTGAAATGATGATTAAAAATTAAAATCAAATTAAGCGGCAAGATTTATCTTTATAAGGAATTTGTAAACATCAAGCAATCTCAAAAAAACACAAAACCTTATTTCCTCTAATGAAAAATACTTGTTAGGTAAACATTCACAAATAAGTCAAACAGTTTGAAGTTTTGAAATAAACATCGTTTCATTTTTATATTTGGTAGCGCAATCTAGCGGAAATAAAAGCTGCAAAGATAAAATGAGAATTTAAGAAAATTTTATTTAGTGTCTTCAGAGAATCTTACTATTGATGTTTAACAACAGTTTTTTAAATATTTTAAAGTCATTAGAGTGAAATTAATTATTCTCTGTTAAAAAACAATTCTATGACTTTTTTTGAAATGTTTGTTTTCTATTTGATTTCTAAGAGCAAAAAGAATAACGGTTTGGACAATTTAAAGTTGTAAGAATATATTCTTATAGCAATAAGACAAATTTAAGAACCGCGGAATAACTAGTTCAATATTTTTGAAATAATTATATGAAGATTTGGAAAAATGTTTGTCTCATGAGAAGTACATCTGAAGAAAAAATCAGACTTTAATGATTTTAACTATTTTATAATTTTAAAAATGTTCTTTTACAACTTTACAATTTAAAATTTACAGTAATTCCATTAAACTTAAAATATTCATAAAAATCTATTAAAAGTGAAAACTAAATTAAATTCAAATTAAATAGAATACTTTACAAGTTGTAAATCTTTGTTTTATTTTTCTAATACTAAAATAAATTTGAAAAAGATGACATCGGTAAATGTTTTGATAATTTTTGGTTTGTAATGGTGAAGACATCAGATGATACTTTTCAGCAAGTAATCAGAAGACATTTATGATGTTTTCTGACTAAAATTAAGAAAAATAATAAATAACATCCAATAATAGATTTATTAAATTAGATTTAAAGCAAGTTGATTTTAAGTAAGCAAAAAATTAAATTCCTTATACTAAGCAGTTTAATATTTAATTAATATTAGGAAGATTCTTCAAGTTAGAGTTTTAGGGATACAATATCTTTGAAACATTGAATTACGAACAATTATGATTTTTATTTTCTAATTTAAACTAATATTTTTGGAGTAAAAAGTTTTCTTGAATAATTAAAAAAAGTAAATAAAAAAAATGAAAATTAATATTAAAAAGCAGAATTGTAAATTATCAAACAATCTCAAGAAAAGCAAAATCTTATTATTTCTTATTTTGAAAAATACCTTTTTGATAAACAGATGCAAAGTAAAGTAAAATTAGCAAAACAACTGATTTATTCAATCATAAAAATTCAAATTATTGAAGTTATTTCTTTTAGTGATACTTTTAGATTTTTATTATAATATATTATTCATTAATATAAGTTTTTATTTAAAGTCATTACCAAATTAAAAGTAATTATAAGATTTAAGGTTAATTATTTTTATTAATAAGAAATGAAATTTCAAATAAAACTCAGTATGAAGCAGATATTAGTGATGCCTTAAATAATATTTTTTGATTAACTGAAAGTTAACCTTTTGAACGTTTTGTCACATTATCAGATAAGTCTTTACAAAAGTAAATGAAATTATTTTTATGTCGTTTTTTCTACATAATAGATACTGAAGTATTCTTTAGTAATAGAATTTTCGTTGAACAATATTTCAACTCCAAATTAGGTTTCAAAAAAGCATTTAATATTAGACTGATTTTTTTTTAATTTCCTCTTTTATGACTTTGTCGTAATCTAGAGTTTGTATGGTCAAGCTTATATAAATTTGTTTTTACAATTTTAATTTTAATTTGTTGTTGATAAACAAAGTTTTTTTGTAAAGATTTAAATAAATGTTTTGATAACGTTCAGATTAGTGAAATAAAAGTAATTAATGTATACTATTATAATATAGAAATAATATAGTAACTTGATAAATAAAATTGAGTTCTGGATTACTGAAAACTGTTTCTTCTCATGTTTTATCTGCAGTTTATTTGCAGATAAATACAGATAAAATCGTAATTAGATAATTTAATAAAATACAAATTAAAAATGGCTAAATCAGGCTTTTCACTATCCAAATTCGTCGATCTTCGAACAAAAAGTCGATTTTTGATTGTTCCATTTAATTTTCATCAAAACTAGAATCCATAAAAAAACAGAACATGAAGAGTCTTACAAATAAAATACTTTACAAACAATTAATTTGAATACTTTGTAGCAAAATCTTTTTCTGCTCTGTTATATAAACAAGTTTCTTCAAAATATTTTGGCTTTACTAAAAGATTCAACATTTTAGAGGTTGTATCAAACAAGTCGTTTATTGAAGATATTAAAACCATTTTAATATATTATAATATTACAAAAACTTAATAGAAAAAAGTTGTGTTTTAAGAATAAAGTAAATAAACTGTTTATAAAAGATTATAAATAATTGTAATTAATTATAAACTGTTTATAATTGTTTACAAATATATTAAATTTTCTTACATTATTTGTAAAACATAAACAAAATAAAATGAACTAAAAAGTTGTTTGAAAAAACAGAAGTTTAAAATTCAAGCTAATAAATAAAAGAATTTTTAAATTTTTAAATTTCTTACTATTATAAGTAAATGTAAAAAAAATAGATGTAAGAGTGCATCTTGCATAGTTCGTAGTGATAATAGCTTTTTATACAATTCAATTAATAGAAGAAGTAGATTGATATATATATGATTTTCGTAAAAAATAGAAGTTATTCAAATTATTTTTTAATTGAATTTTCGGTTAAAAGTTTTTTCACTCCAAGTTAAATTTTAAATTGCCACTGATTATTGTTAAAATAAACAGAGTGAGTTTTTGATTATTTATTACTTTGTCGCAGTCTAGAGTTCAGTTGGTATCAACTTCAGACGAATTCTTTCTTAAATTTCTAAAAAGATTTTTGAAAACTTTTCACAATTAATTAATTTCTTTATTCTTTCTTAAAATTAATACAAACAGATTCAAACGAACAATAATCTAAAAGTTGTAAAAATATTTATGCAAATCTAATAAAAGTATTAGATATGCAAAACTTAATCGATTTAGAAATTGAGTAAAAACTTTCTGAGACTTAAGTATTTATATTTATTTAAAACAAAGCTTAATTTTTTCTTGCGTAGTCACCAAGCAAGACATTCATCTATTTTATAGAAATAGAAAAACATTTAACTATTTAAAAAAGTTCTTTCATTATATAAAAATTATATTCCTTTTACAAACCAAAAAATATATTCTTAAATTTTTATAAAAGTTTTAATAGTTGTTGCATCTTTCAACCATTTATAATTTCTATATATAATGTACTCTTCAAAAAAACTTAAAAAAGCTTTATATCATTAAATGAATAAATTAAACAAAATTACTTTAGTAAACATCGTAATCATCTTTTGAATATCATTTTAAATGATTAAAGTATACCTAATTTTCGATAAAGCAACAAACAAAAGGTCTTATGCAGCTTATATATAACATTTAAAAAATCCTTTTTCACTGAAATATCAAATCCATTTTTGAGTGCAATATTTGGAAGATGCACTTTTGCATCTGTTTATCAACTAAGTACTTTTCATAAGTAAGAAATACAGAGAATGTATTTTCTTTAAAATAAAATTTAGTTAGATCTCATCATCAAATAATCTACATTTAATTTCACCATTAAATATCTTGAAGTTTGTTAAAATTGTAAATTAACTCTGAGGAATACAAAAGTTCCTAGTTCAGTGTAAACAGTTAATCGTAATTAAATAAATCGTAATACAGCAACTATAAACATAAATTTAACAAATATAAATTGTATATATAACATTCGGGCTAATTTTTACTAAAATGAATTTTAACTGTTAAAGAATATATTTTTCAATAGTTAAAACCAAATGTAGTTTTGATAATATGAATATTGTATGCAGGTTAAATTAATTCTATAAAATTAGTTAAAAACATATTAAATTTTACTTTTGCTTTTATCGTTTGCGTTCTCTAGCAAATAGAATATCTTGGCTTAGAACAAATATCTAGAACATTAATAGTCTCTGGATAGATTACTTCACAGATTTGTTTGATATGCAAATTATTTTGAAGATCAAACGAAAATCATTTTTGAGTTTTATAGTAATCTCATTTTTAAAAACAAAAAGTCACATAGCTTTTGATTTAATTTTTTATTGTCAGTACGATTGATCATTTTTAATTTAAATCATCGAAGTAGAATAAACCAAATTCTAAATTAAATAAAACTTGGTAAGAAAAATTGAACTAATTTTGTTTGTATTATAATAAATTTATAAGAACTTTTCTTATCAACTTTAAATTCAAACTTTCTATTTGAAACTCAAATTCTATTGTGCTAGATCTTTAATTTGAAGTCGACTAAATGTCGATATAACCATTACTAATGTATCAAAAAATGTTAGTCTGTAATTCATAAATTTGTATCTGATAGATTCTCTTTTGTTTTATAATAATCTTTAACTTTAGTTATTTGAAAGTGTAATTTTATCAAGCTAAAACTTCATTATTATCAACAACAATCTTATTTGATATAACCAATTAAGTGTATCTGTGAATGACAGAAAGAAATCAAAATTAAGATTTATTAAAGAAAGAATAGAACTACTTTAAAAGTAAAAGTAAAATACAATCAATTCTAAATCAAATCAAACTTTATAAAACAAACTTGAATAAGAAGATGAGCAAAGTGAATTTAGAAGTTTAATTTTCAAATTTATCAAAATTACTTTGCTAAGAATGAATAAAAAATTGAAATATTTATTTTATAAATAATAATCTTAAAATTTTCTTATTAATTTGTAATAATATAAAAAAAATTAAAATATTATTTTAATTTACAAAATAATTTTAACAAAAACGAATAAAAAATTTTTAATTTTTACTCTTTTTGTAATCTACAGTAGAAAAACAAATTTAAATAAGCTATTTTAGGTTAAAATTATTATTTTTATGGTTTTGATAAAATCCTTTTCCAAAATTTATTATCCTGCGCAAAATTAAACTAATAAATAATAAAACTAATTAAATAAATGGAAAACATCATTCAGTTTATATTTATATTTTGTATAAATTTACAAATTTATAAATTTATATTATTTATCCAAATTATAAAAATATTAATATTAAAAATATTGTTTTATTTAAAGAAAGCATGGTATTTAATACCATCAAAGAGAAATGATGCTGCGTCAACAAGAAGAAGAAAATCTTCGATTACAAGAAGAAAAACGCCTTCAACAAGAAGAAAAGCGTCGTCAACAAGAAGAAAAACGTTGTCAAAAAGAAGAAAAACGCCATCAACAAGAAGAAAAACGTTGTCAACAAGAAGAAAAACGTTGTCAACATGAAGAAAATAGACTTCGTAAGCAGGAACAGCAAGAAAGACTTCAACGAGAAAGAGAAGAACAGGAGAGAATAAAGCGTCTAGCTGAATATCAGCGAATGCAACAAGCGTCAGCAAATTACCACCAAAGAGAAATTATGCTTCGTCAACAAGAACAAGAAAATCTTCGATTACAAGAAGAAAACGCCTTCAGCAAGAAGAAAAACGTGGCCAACAGGAAGAAAAACGCCTTCAGCAAGAAGAAAAACGTCGCCAACAAGAAGAAAATAGACTTCGTAAGCAGGAACAGCAAGAAAGACTTCAACGAGAAAGAGAAGAACAGGAGAGAATAAAGCGTCTAGCTGAATATCAGCGAATGCAACAAGTGTCAGCAAATTACCACCAAAGAGAAATTATGCTTCGTCAACAAGAACAAGAAAATCTTCGATTACAAGAAGAAAAACGCCTTCAACAAGAAGAAAAACGTGGCCAACAGGAAGAAAAACGCCTTCAGCAAGAAGAAAAACGTCGTCAACAAGAAGAAAATAGACTTGATTAACAAATCTAATTTTCTGCTGCGTTTTTTGTCGTTTAGTTCATATTTCAACGTAAGTTTAAATCAACAAAAACAAAATAGTTTAATCACAGAAAATAACTGTTGAAAAATTCTGTTTCAACAAATTTATTTTTTAGTTAAAATTCTTCTTACGATAACACTTTTGATTAAATACGAAAATAAGTTTAGATTTTAACGAAATCAAAACAAGTTGTTTGCGAAATGTTTACAACCCACAAACATTAGAGTAAATATTCATGATTAGTATGATGATTCTGTTCGACCTTCCACACAAGAAATACCGCCGAAAGGCATTTACAATTTGGAGTGTTGAACATTTTTCGACATGCTGTTTACATTAGCAAAAAATTGTTATGAAAAGCAACTGCTACCGTATAGCAGTTGAAATACTTTTCAGTTATTGTTTCAATTGCATTTATTATTAGCACTAGATTTATTAATTTTATTTGCAGTAATACGTTTTTAAAATTTTACATTTCTTTTTTATACACAAACAGTTAATATAGATCCAAAACGTTTTGTAAATTTAATCTAAATCTATTAAAACTTTTAAGTAAACTAATTCTATTAAAAAAAGTAAAAGTTTCGAATGCTTGAATACTACATTATTTAAAATCTTAAATGTGACTAAAATATTTATGATTAAAATGTCGACGTTCAAATAAAAACAATTAACTTTATTTTTGACAAGACTTTTGGAAAAATCTTTGTATATCATAAAAGTTATTATGGTAGCGTTAAGTGAAAACAAAAAGGATTACTTCTTTATACTACTAGTAGCATGATGGCATCAATACAACGAAAAAAGTAACAATTTGTAAATATTTAAAATCTCAGTCTACATATTTGCTTACTTACGACAGAATTATTCAGAGTTTAACAAGCAAAAGAAAGACACAAAATATGAAAGAAATATACAAGTCCACAGCATTCTTCATATCGTTATATATCGGAGATCTTTTCGTTAAATGCAACTGACAGCATCAGTTTTCAAATTTAAAGTAAAATTAAAAGCTATACAAGCAACAGTTTGTTAATCTGGTATAAAATTGAATGCCTTATATGACAACATACTTTCTTTTTGTTTGTGAGCTCATTTCAAACACTTTTTAAAGCTTTTTACACAAGTGTTAAACTATAAACATGTGTAAGACATCTTAATAAAAGATTATTTCTTGTTTGAAATTAATTGTTTACTTTATATGTTTAAATTAGAACTTTGAAAATAGTAAAAACAAACTTCTTGAAACAATTAACTTTATTTAAACTACATTTAATCCTGATCTTGCTTCAAAAACATATCTGCTATTGTCAGATTACCTATGAAGGCCAACTACAAATACTCAAAGGAAATTACTTCATATCTTCTGAATATTATGCTGAGCTAAATTTGTTATTGATTACTATAAGTCTAATTCATAAAGATGATGTCATCAGCCTTTTATAGATAACCATGTCTTTTTGATTTATACATGAAATCGTTTATACCGTGTCAGCTTTACTGAGAACCAAATCAAGAATGTTGGATTAAATATTAAATCAAGAGAGTTTAATAATATCTTTACTATCATCTATAAGTGAAGAATAATTTGTATCATTGATATATAGTAGCGTTAGCTTATCAATACAAGCTTCATACATTCATCAAAAGTAAAATGACGATAATTACACAACAAACCATTAGATTTATAAAAAATAAGTATGTTAGTTATGATTTATTTAAACCAGCGTCGTTTAAAAGTGATAAGCAACTGAATAATGAGGCCAATAAACTGGGATAACATAAATTGTTGTTATTAAAGATTGCAAACAGTTTGTAGTTCATCAGTGTTAATACAATTATTCATAATATACTACGATATTATATAAATTAGCTGTTTCTCTAAATAAAGATAATGACATCAACATAACAAAAGCACAAAAGTTTAGAATTTGCAAATGATTCAATGAAGATTAAGATTATAGATACTTGTTTACTTTTGATATTGTCTTTTAGAATTAAACAAATTTAAATGAAAAATTCTAGAAAAAATTTTATGACATTGGTACATTCTATTAAATAGAAGATAGTTTTAGGATTAAACGCAACTGAAAATATCAGTTTTCAAATTTTCATGTTATCTTTTTTGTTTAATGATTCAATAAAATTTTAAAATCAGGATTTGAATTATATCATTAGTACTATATTAATCACTTGTCTAATTTGTACTAAAACAGTTGAACATTTTTTTGTTTTCTATAGACGAAAACAAATTAAAGTTAGTTTTTTTGATCTCATAGAAATGATTTTTACAAGTGAATTTTTATCTTAGTTTATTGCTGTTTTTAAATTACTTATCAAGTTGTTTGCTGCAGTAATTATTTTCTATATTTAAGAACAGTAGTTTTGATTTCTATTGAAAGTATTTAGTTATACTTCAATGGTCTATCAGTTTTTCCAAGCAGTGATGATACCTGCCTAGCAAGCAAGGGGGCGTTGTTGCGGTTGCAAATAAACACATATTACTTACTAAAAAAACTCAAAATATACAAACAGGTAAAGGGTTATTAATTCCTGCAAAATGACAAAATTCCTACGTTATATGTTTGTAGAGAGATTTGGTGAAAGGGTCTACTTTAGTTTGTTTGCTTAGGAGACTTTTTAAATGTCGTTAATTCTTCAAATATTTGGGCAAATGCTGTCTTTTGTTGAGTTTATAAAAAGATATGAAATGTTTGATTAGCTGTGTAAATGATAATAAACCTTGACTAAATAGTATCGATGTCTTCGAAGAGTTGAAAACAGAAAACCAGTCAAGACCTGATAGAAACTTGTTTATACAATTATAATTTTCACAGTAACAATTCCCTTTGCTTAAAGCTTTAAAACTTTTTTTCATAAAAATCTTTGCTAAGTCAAATAAGATTAAGTACTTCTTTAAAGTAGTATGATGGCATCAACACAACGAAAACAGAAAAAATTATGAAAATTTTTAAATGAATCATTCTACATATTTGTTTACTGAAGACAGTGTCATTTAGAATTTACGTAACAAAAGAATGACACAAAATATGAAAGAAAAGATCAAGCTCACTGCATTCTTTTATATCATTGAATACAATAAATCTTGTTGTTAAGTGCAACTGACAGTATCAGTTTTCAAAATTCTCAATATTATTTCTACTGTTAAATTCATAGACGGATAAGATTGTAATAAATTTAATGCTTTTTATAACAACGTGCTTGCCTCGTGTTTGTGAGCTCATTTTATATAATTTTTTATGGTTCCAACGCAAATCTTAAATTATAATAATGTTTAAGACCTTTTTCACTCAAACTTGATGCTTTGAAAGTAAATATAATTTTTCAGGGAATTTTGTTTTATTGTTTTTTTGAGTTTATGTCAGATTTATTTTGTTTTTTGTTTCAAAAATAGTTTTATTTTTCTGAATGTAAGTTTTTTTATCGTTTCAAAAGTTCAATAGTTTTGAATCAGTGGTTTTTAACTGATTGATTTTCTCACATTTGTTAAACGTTTTTAATATAACATCTTAGCTTTATTTTTAAAACCATTTCAAAAATCATGAAACTAAACTAATTTTATTTCTTAATAAAATAATTATATTTAAATTGATAAAATTAAAAACTATGAAATGCTTACAGATTTAAAAAAAATCTGCAACTAAATATCTAGATACCATAACAAATTGAATGTTTTTACTCTGATTTTAATTTATTTTAATAATTTTTCTTTTTAACTTTATCATAAACAAGTTTAATATTTATTAAACTTATTTATAAGCTGGATAACAATTTTATTAAAACATTTTTGTTAAGAAGTCTATTTTCTGCTGCATTTTATGTCGTTTATTAGTTCATAACTTATTTATTTATTTATTTATTTATTACAATAAATGTGAAGGAGGGTGCCTAAAGAGAGCACCTCTCGCTAACACACATTCTCACAAATTAGATCTATTTGACGTGTAAACGAAAAAGCATATGGCAATGACGAATTGCACAGAATCATAGTATTGTAAAAGAGAAAAATTCACAGTTTAGAAATGGCAATGTTGGCGATATTATAACAATTCAGCTTTTTCTTGAACAGCATAAGTGATTTTGACATGACAATCTCTGTTGGCAGATTGTTCCATGTACTGATTGTGCGGTATGAGAAAAAACTTAATCTGGTTAACGTAGCTGGTGGAGTGGGCTTATTAAGATGTAATTTATGTCTTCTAAGTTGATATAACTTGAGGGAGGGACTAATGGAGAATAAGTCATCAAACTGAAGATCAATTAGGTTGTGAATAATTTTAAAAATCAGAATAAGGTAGTATTTTATTCTTCGGATTTCCAAAGTATCTAGATTGAAGAAGCTGAGACTATGCTTATAACTCTCGTATTTGATATTAAGTTTCCTGCAAACCAATCTCGTAAATGTTGCATGAACAGATTCGATTTTTCTGATATCACCAACTTGATATGGGATCAATGCACTGACATTGTATTCAAGAATAGGGCGTATGTACAGTTTGAAAAGGTTGACGAAAAACCATGGATCTTTAGAATTAAAAGTTTTTATGATGAGGTGAACAAGCTTGATAGATTTTCCAAAGATTCTGGAAACATAACTGTGCCATTTGAAGTCAGATGTCAGAGTAATGCCGAGGTCTATGACTGAGGATACTCGTTCAAGAATAGATCCATTGATGTAGTATTGGTTGCTGAAGTTGGCAGCTGGCTTACCGGAGAATGTTATAACTTCAGACTTTGTTGGCTGGATTTTAAGTTGCCAATTTGCAGACCAGTTTTCTACAAAATTTAGTGCAGTTTGGAGTTTTGAGTGAGAACCAGATAATAGCTTGATGTCGTTTGCATACACAAACACACTGACATTGTCTACTGTTATTAGTCTTCTGATGAGGTCTTCAATGAAAATCAAAAAGAGAAGTGGACCCAGGACGGAACCTCGAGGAACGCCACTGGTGACTTTACTAGGAGTACATAAAGATCTTTCTACACAGGTTCGTTGGGTTCTACTTGAGAAGAAATCTTTAATCCATTTTAAGATAGAGTTGCTGATTTTTATGTTTTTCAATACAGTAATGAGCCTGTTGTGTGGAACAGAATCAAAAGCTTTAGCAGAATCAAGGTATATGATGTCACATGGAGTATTACTTTAGTAATGAGCTGTAAGCTCATTGAAAAAAGTGAGATGTTGAGTCTAAGAAGATCTTTGCTTAACAAAACCATGCTGGACATCAGATATTAGATGATGCTCCGTCAAATGGCTAGATATATGGTTGTGAATGATATGTTCTTGAGTTCTGCAGATGACCAAAGTCAACAAAACTGGTCTGTAGTTAAGTGCAGTGTTTCTGGGACCCTTCTTATAAATTGGAGTAATAATAGCATTCTTCCAAATTAGTGGAAGTCTTCCCCGCTTAAGAGTCA
>JAQGEQ010000282.1:0-22684 GCA_034620365.1 Pegea sp. RAD2-039
CTCGGACATTCATTTTACACTAAAAACTTGTAAGGTTTTGAATAGTTTTTGCTAAAATATTTGTTTACGACTAAAAATTAAAATATTTATTACAAAAGTGAAATAATGTATTTTTTTTATTTTTTGTTAAATTCTAGTCTAGTAAATTTTCAATATCTGAATCTAAATAATGACAAGCTTTACTGAAGACCAATTTAATGGACCCATTACTGAAGTTCTAACAAGAATAATGAATGCTGCTCTTATAGAGCCGACTGTTTTTTGGGAAAAGCAGACATATGCACAAAAGCTCTCTGATATATGTATTGAGCTCTTTAATCGGGACTCTAAATGTGAAGCTATAGACAATGATAATGGTCGTTACTGCAGTAGTTATCCTCATAAAATTGTCATCCCAATCAAATCAAAAAATACTGCAAATAACTTTGTTGATGGTCAAGAAAGTTTGTTGGAATCTGAAGAAGCTTTTTATTATAAAACGCTCTTTGATGATATTGTTACTGATGGCAGATTTGGCCGAGCAAGATGCCGCTTTCCTGTCCCTGCCATGCAAGTATTTGGCAAATACATATGTAGGTCATCAACTTTATCCAGTGGAAAAGAAATAGTTGCCCAAACTGCTGTGAATAAGCTTAAATCATTTTTTGGATTTGGTCATGAGATAGCCAAAAAAGAAATCAGTTTATCGAAAGTTGAAGCTAATGAAGCTTTCAACTCTTTGAGTTATTATGATCAATTGGTAAGTAGATACAGACAATTGGATATTCAAATTTTACAGAGTTTTGGCATTACTGATATATTTGATTTGATGGTTGAGAGCAAAAAGGTGAAGTATGGATTGTATGTGTCATCTTCAGAGAAGATAGATCGAGAAAATCGTTATACAAACTTCAGCCTAAATGCCATACCTTATCCTGGTTGTGAGTTTTTCACTGAATATTCTGAAAGTAAACGAATTGGTAAAGATCTTTATTTCGACTGGAAGCAAAACGAAGTGAACACTCAACTGAAAGTAACTAATCCCATTTTAAATGGAATCGATTTTTCATCTTATAAGAGTTGGGATCTTGACCAAATAACCAAAAACTATTTACTGATTTTACTGAACAAAATCAAAGATGGCTCCAATGGATTGTTAGTTCATTGTATATCTGGTTGGGACAGAACACCTATGTTTATCAGCTTGTTACGACTTTCATTATGGGCTGATGGGCTCATTCATGAGTCCTTATCTGTATGTGAAATCGTCTTTTTAACCACCGTTTACGATTGGCTGATGTTTTCTCATAACTTTAAAAGCCGATACAGCAAAAAGGAAGAAATTATGTACTACTGTTTTGCTACACTTGAAACAGTTGCTGAAGAAAAATTTTCATTAATTCCGGATGATTTTGAACCAAATATGAAATCCTTATCAAAGTTTTCCTGCATTTTTTGTGCTGATCAGTCAGCAGCTTCTAAACAACAAAATGTGAAAGTCAATGAAAATAATCAAGTGATCAATTCTCAAAAAAAATGTTGTATCCGAAAAAGAGCCTTGCTGCTTCGTAAGAAGAGACTCCTTGCTGCCAAAGAATTGTTTATCTCAGCATATGAGTCACTTGACGCACATACAACAAATTAGGAAAGCAAGTCTGACGCCTTCTGATAACTCTGATTAGCAAAATATTATGTTTTAAGTAAATTATAATTAACTGATAAATTTAATCATTTTCACTGAATTATAAAGTTTATGTTTGTATGTAACAAGTATCACAGACAAAAATTTTGTTTCAAAAATATTGTTTACTACAATATTCTGCTATTCGAAAAGTATGTGATGTCGTACTTTAAGCAAAGTTTTTTTTTGTTTTTCACCGCCGTTCTAGTAATTTCTTAAATTATGTTTGATTTGAATTTCTTTTTATGTTATTTTCATTCTGACAAACTAATAATATTTCTTAAACTACTAAAGATGTGGCTTCATCATTAATAACTTTTTTTCTAACATAAACTTGTTGTATATTAAAGACGTTTATCAGATTTGTAACTGGCCTAATTGAAATAAGTGAGTTTTCTAGATGTCATTATTATATTAGATTTGATTTCAACCGTTTATCAATGTTTTAAACGTGATGCATTTGTGATATTTAAGCGTTTACATTAAATTTGTATTTCTTTTTATCTAAATTTTTGATTAAATTTGCTTAGAAATATAGGACAGTATTGAAAATATTCCAGAATAGTTCAGCTGCCATTCACTGCAAACTTTCATTAATTCAAGCTCTAACAATTCAAGACCAGAACAATTTTACTAAAATCACGTTATTTAATATATCTATTTACAAACAAAATAAGAAATTTCAACATAATTAGGTTTCAGACATTATTTTAGATAATTTCATCTAAAACAAAATGTTTCGAAAAATTGAAAATTGTATCCATTAGGATTACACAAATTTCATGTTAACTACCTCTTAATACAAATGATGAAATAAATATGTAGCCCCAAACAAATTGAGGGAACAAAATTAATGAAATTAGGGGCTGCTTTAGCCTTGAACGGCCATTCGGTAAAAGTCTTGATTGGTGGAACAGAAAGCCTCTAGGGTGAATTTTTCTTGTCTACAGCTAGCGTTTTTTCTTTCTACTTCATTTGTTTGCAAAGTAAAATTGCTATTTGAAGCAATCTGCTGAAAAAGCTTCCCAGTTGCTAGTATTGAATTTAAGCGATTTTGCATAGTGCTATACATCTTTGAGACGTAGACAGTGATAGCTGATATTGCATTTGGATTTAAATAGATTCTATCGAACAGATGCTTTGGATTCTGTCTGTTGTCTATTCAACGCATGTGTTCTAATAATGTAATAATGGGTAAGAATAATGTAAGAGTTTGCCATCATCGGTTGTAAAAACGCTATTAAATTGATTGTTTATCCTCAGCTTTATTTTTGGTTCCATCACAAGCTGGTCGCTGTTATCAAGTAAGGGAGGTATTTGAGATCTCGCCTTAAGTCTGCGATTTATGAATCCCAAAAACGTTTTCTTGCTAGGTGAAGATAAAACTACACTTTCTATTCCTAAATAGAAATTTGAAATTGATTTCTTGTATACTTTAAAAAGATACTTGTACAGAGATTTGATGGAAGGATCTGCTTTAGTTTGTTTGTATATGAGGTTTTGTAAAGATTGTAAATTCTTTAAATTTTTTGGCAGGTTTGGTTTTTTGTTTAATCAATACAAATGTATGAAATTTTAAATTGACTCTTTAACGATGTTAGTAAACTTTGAGTAAATAGTATTGATGTCTGCGGAAGAGTTGCAAAAAGAAATCCATTCAACATCTGATATAAACTTGTTTAAATGATTTTAATTTCCAAAGTAAATGATCCTTTTGTTTAAAGTTTAAACTTTCACGTTTAAACTTTAGACGTCGTGACTATTTCAGTTGTGCTGTCTTCAATCAGAAGTTGTATGTTGTCCGTGGTGGTGAAGAATATGGTGATTCAGTTGCTCGTGTGGATAAGTATGATCCACTAACCAACACATGGAGTTTCTCAAAATCGATGTTGACACCTCGATGGGCACTAGGTATTTGCTGATGATGTCACGATGATGTTTTGATCTTATGATGATAACTAGTTATAAAATCAATAAAGCTGTAGTCACACTTGGCAACCATATTTACGCCATTGGTGGTTGGAATGAGGACGAATTAAAGTCTGTTGAGAGATACGATGTCCTCAATGAGGTAGTGGTATGAACATTTATCTCCTATGGAAAGATGGAAATCGTAGTGGTAGAACACAATGCGAGCCGTATAATTAAAAGCCATCAGTTTTAACTGATGTTCTTAATGGAAAACGTTAGTTACTTTATGTTTTCAAATTCTTTTCTCTTACTTTATATGTTCTGAGACGACTTTCCGGCGTTTTAACAGTCAGAGACATTTTTCTACACTAGTTAATAAAATGGTAATAGATTAAAGGAATGTATAAATAAATGTTCAGTTCAAAGATAGTATAAATTGTGTAATAAGCATTCATACACTAAAGTCCAGTTCTTACAAATAAGAAGTTATTAGTTTTTAGTTATTTTTTATTTAGTTCTTAAAACATAATTCTAAACTGATGGTAGCAGCCAACTGTTTTTACTTTATAAAATTAAAAGATAATAAAAAAACACAAAAGCTGTACATTTTAAACTAGAATACGTTTGTTTATAAACTTTTTGTAGAAACAATATAAAAGGGCGAAAAAGGAAAATTTGTTATGAAATACATCTCTATAATTAACATCAAAATGTCTCTTTACTTAATTTCTTTATCTGATCACTACTGAGTATCAGAAATAAAATGAAGGCTGTAAGGATAATAAATCACACGTGAAAATCTAGGTTTAAGTCTTTGATAGCTTAGTATTTTAAGTTGTGATGTATATATTTAATATCATTCAACTGGCGAATAAATAAGATTTAAAAGCTAGACATAATGCTCAAGAAATTAATAACAATAAAACAAATGCACCACCTGAAAGCAGATATTGACTGATACTACATAAAAAGATCTGAAGGCCAAACAGGGCTATTCATAGCTTTGGGTCCTCGTTCTGATTCTGACACTGCTTCAATATCTTCTACTTCTTATAATTTTTGGTTAAAAAATATTATTTAAGTAACTTCGGTAACAAGTGAATCATAAGACAAATCGTTTCTACAATTTGCTTTTTTGTTCTGTTTGTAGTTTGATTTTTTAAAGCCTCTTCACCTGTGCCTCATTTTAACAGTGTTTTGATTTTTTATCCACAATTCTTAACAATTGTTGTTTATGAAGAGATATGAAAACTTTGAATATGAGAAGTATACGAATGGACTTGGAGTTTACAAATTTCATTGTGCTTATGACAAAAGCTTTTTAGATGATATTAAGCAAATTCAAGGAAGAATCCAAAACAGACGATGAAGAATTGATTAAATTATTCTTCATTTGCAGAATGAAGAGGTTAGTTATATTTTTCATCTTAAATTCAAAGATTTAAAAATAAAGAATTTTAGTTTTTCTGAACCACAACTATGGTCTTTGATTACAGAGTACAAAGGGTCATTGGGTATTTAACGAAAGAGGCGCAAATAGAGGCGAGAGTAACACCGGAGGATTACCTTATAATCTATTCTTTTGCAACTGATTATGTGTTATAAACTTCATTTAATTAAAACTGATATTAAACTTATGAATATACTTTTAAACAAACTGATTTTAATGAACACTTGAAGCTACTATAATTGTGTATTAAAAAATCAAAATATTAGGAACTAGATTTGCTCGTTTTGTTTTGATAACTTTGGTGTAAACTGTTGATGAGTCTTAAAGATAGTTATGTGCCAAGTTGGTGCTTAAGCCTATTTTCAACGGTGTCTTAAAGTAGAAAGTTAGGTTTGATTTATATAAATTATTTTACATGATGAACAATTTTCCTTTCGTTCTTGACCAGATAAATATCTCTAAAATATCTATGTAAATATTTCCAAAAAGCAATTACATATTAACAATTTTTTTAATATTGGCCACTGTCAAAACTGTTCAATGATGTTAAATATAACATCTAAAAGTCTATCAGCGAATTAAAAACATTTTATCATAATATAACATTATTTTAAGCTGCTGCAAGCAAGTTATATAAGTTTGCAAATGATGGAAAACCTGTCCGCACCTGTACTTTCAAGCTACATCTTTTTAGATTAGATTATTTAGTGTAATATAAATATATATAACAATACTTACTATTATAATCTACGTAAATTTTATTGGAATAATAGGATGTTGTTAAATCAAACGCCGTGGAAAATAAAATTATAAACCGCGCAAATATCCAATTGTTTTTGACTGAAAGCTTGAACTTTGATCGTAATAGTATAAAATCTTGTAAAAATTCTTAAATTCTTAAAATTGAAATTTTTTCCAACTAACAATTGTTGTTATACATTCATAAATTTCTTTTATAATGTAATTATTATGTTTAAATTATATATGCCATAAATTTTGTTGTTTTTATCAAGTCGTATGGCCATTTTAAACATGATGACGAGAGTCTATTTTTTTTTTGATTTTTCAATTCTCTCTCATTATGTATAGGCCCGTTGTGGTAGACATATTATATTTTCTTTTATCAAACTAAATTATTGTCGTTTTGTTTTATCAGCTTTTTGTGAAGAGTTTAGGAAAAATCTATAATTAATTTTTTTCAAAACTTTATTTTTTGTATTAACTTTGTATAAATCAATTAAGCCAAAATTTTATTCCATCTATAAAATATACTGATTTGAAAATTTAATGATGCAAATTGATTGAATAACTTCTCTAAATTATTGCATTTTATAGATTTCATGATTATATATATAAACCTTTTATAATTTATTAAAGTCAACATTATTTTATTTAACATTTTTTTGAAATTTTAATGATGCAAATTGATTGAATAATTTTGATAATTTATTGCCTTTTATAGCCTTCATATTTTTATTTAATTATATATATAAATTTTAAATCTACTAATAATTTTTTTATCCAAAATGCATTAAATTTTTTATTATAAAATACCTCTTTCTAAAACTTTTATTTTTTCATATTTGCTTCTTTATTTGTATATAATTATAAAATCTATCATTCATATATTCTTTAGTAACATACTTTTATAATTATACATTTGTTAAAAAATTCATGAAATTTCATTGTTAAAATACTTATCACTAGTTGTTGTATCTATCCTACAGTTTTAAAAAAGATTTTTTTTAAACTATTATTTTATTTGACATGATTTTATCTTAGTAGTATTCCAAAAAAATGTTCTCTCATCACACTTTATTAAACTGTAAAAAGTGTTTAGCTTTGATATCAACTAAATAATGAATTTAATTATATATTTAAAAGTATTTCTTAATTTTTTCTTTGATTTCTTGTTATTGTTGGCAGTAAATTTCTTTTAGATATTAAATTAAATTTAATATCTAAAAATATAATAATATCTAATTAAATTAATTTCTAATATATAAGTATAAAGTTGTATTACAATTTAGTATGGATAGACATTTTTATATTGACTGTTTACTAAAATCATGAAAAATAAATTTTATAATTTATTTTCAGAATTAACAACTGTTGATATAGATTACTAAATATTGTTAAATTGTTTTTAGATATATGCCCTAAGTTTTTGATTTTTATTAATTAGTATCAAAATTTTAAACATGATGCCATTTACAAATTTGATGGAGTCGTTGGATTTAATTAATAAATCAATTTTATTTGTCGTCTTCAAAATTAATTTACTAGTTTCTTATAAAAACTTATTTACATTACTTTTCTTTAAACATATTATAATGGTTTTGTCTTATATGTCAGTTTTGTTAAAGATTCAAAAAAAACTTAATAATTAATTTTTTTCAAAATTTCATATTTTATATACACTTTTTAGAATTGATTTAAGTTTTTTTTTTGAAATATTGATATTGTTTTTAATTTTAATAATTTCAATTGATTTAATCATTTTTATAATTTCTTTCATTTTATTGTATTTATATTTAATCTTAAAATTATCAATTTTTTTAATATTCAGTTCTTAAAGAAAACATTAGTTTTATTCAGTTAATTTTGAAGATATTCTGTTAGTATTAGATTAATTTTAAATACATCAAGCAGAGTACTGATTTTATCAAATTATTTACATTTATTTTTAAGTTTACTTTATGTTTATAGTTGTAAGCTTTAAATCTACTAATAATTTCTGTATCTAGACAACATTAAGTCTTTAATATGAAAAAACCGTTTTTATAATTTTGTTTTTTATAATTACTTTTTCAACTTTATATAGATATAAACTGTATATTTACAACTTGTATTTATAATTAGAAACATACATTTTACCTAAACAACTCCGGAATAATTGACATTAAAATATATTAATATATATATATATTCTATTTGCAGAAAACTTTTTTAAGCATAAGAAAATTAATTTATTTTAAGTTTTTGTTGAAATAGTGCTGGTTAATAAATTATGGAGAATAAGAATAATTTAATGAACGAAAGTTTACTTTCAAGCTTTATCAAGCTAATCGAAGATGTTTGCGACCGTCTTGCCCTGTAAGTTAAAAATATGTTAATTTTAGTTTATATCTTGAGAAAATGTGTTTAATAATTGCTTTTAGTAAAAACGTAAAATAATGCTCGTAAAAATGTCGAATAGTTACTAACCAAAATATTTTATAGTGGTGAAAATATAGTGAAGTACTCCAAAAAACTGATAAAAAAGTTTCACGAGAGAAACCTTTTAAAAATGGATGACAAAGTATGTAAAAAATAATTTTTTAATTATTATGTTTATTTTTATAATAAAGAAATTAACCAATCCCATTGTTTAGGTTGAATTATCTGCAGCTTGCATTTATCTCGCTCGTGAAAATGAGAATGATAAAGTCTTAGATACGACTCTGGTCCTAACATCTCAGGTGAGTTATAACTCGTTAAATGAACAAACACGAGATGCGCCGATAAGTTGGACTCTCGAGAAGTTTTCTGGGTACATAAACAAATTGAGAAAATTTAATGGCAACAAGGTAACATTAACAATTAGTTAATTTTGTAATCTAATAGCAATCTTTGTAGGCTTTACAATTTTCAAGTTGTATTGGTTCTTCACTTGCCAATAGTAAAGAAAAAACCCTCATTAAAGGAAGAAAACGCAAGTCAGAACCATATTTCACTGGAAGTTTAAAAATGAGAATTAAACTTTTTAATGTAACTCCTGGTAAAGAATATGAAGCTTTTGGTTGTATATTACCAAACAAGTACAACGGTTGTAACTAGAAACATTAATCATCTGAAACCAATGGTTTCTTTTATTATATGGTTGGCCCGATCTATCAATTAGAGATGGTGGTGGGAAATATGAATTTTCTTGACACTGAAATTCTACTTTTTTAGCTATATATGTAATTTTTCTACTAATTTGATAGTAAACTGGAAGATAATATTCTCTTGTACACTTGAAAGCTTAACATATTTTAAAAGTTTCTTCAAAGTATTGTATTTGATTAACGTTTAGTATTCTGGATTTTTGTAAAAGTATTTTTAAAGACTTTCAACTGTTACAATGTTTTATTGATAAAATTTATAAGTTTATAAAAAAACTTTAATTTTCATTTGAACCAATTAATTTTAAAAGATTTCATCTAATTGAAAAAAAAAACTTTTTTTATCGCTTAAATATATAATTTATAAAATTGAAATCCTTAGTGAAGTTCTTATTTGTTTGTGCTTGGCGTTATTACGATTGTATGATATAAATAATCCCAATTCATTTTAGGTTCATCAATATCTGTAAAATTTGATAAATTAGTTAAAAAAAAAATGTAGTTTAGTATTAGATCATGTTGTGATATACCTGTACAAATGAATCCATCTCCTTTTTATCCCGATTTATATGTGCAGGTATAAATACCATTTGTGTCTTTACATTAATCATACTTCTTGCAATTATGTATTTCCATTGAACATACATTTATATCTGTTTATAATATTTGTCAGTTAACGTTTATTCTATTAATTTATTCTCAGCTTTAACTTAAAACATTAAACTTTGTAATTCCTTATGAATAGTTAGTTAGATATAACTTATTGAAAATTTTATAAAAGTATTTCGACCTCCTACTAACTGGCACAGATTATACAACCTCCTACAACTCCTTCTAAGCGTTGACATTTAAAAGAACCAATAATATTGACACATTTTGTAATAACTTTATTATAATCATCTGTCCCCAACAGACATTCATCTTTATCTGTACAACTCAGTAAAATAAGTTTAGATAAAATCCTTTGCTTATAGATATCGCTAAAAAAAGTAATAAATGTTTATTTGCCAAATTTTTCTAAAAGTCTTAAAATTATATAAAAACTTTTTGTAAAAGAGTTTGAAAATATTTCTAGAATATTATTTTGTTTTGTTTACGGTTACTTAATAGCTGTTACGCAGCATATAGATTATTATTTCTAGAGCCATTTACTTATTTTTCGCTTGTTCCGGTTTTCTTTCCTTGTTTTCAACATTAATTATTAGGCTGTGGTACTTAAGACCTTTGCATTATTTTTCCGGAGTCATATTTTTTCTTGTTTGCTGTATGAGTTGTGAGATTTGTGATATGCATCTATATGACAAATACAAGTTAACAAATATCATTTACTTAATATTCCAAAAGATTATTGAAAGCATGCCTCTTAAAGTTGAAATAGCAAGCTTATATTTATGATAATCGAAGTGCGTACGAACAGTATTACAGTAGATTATTTACGGCATAGGTGGATATGATTGAAAATTTATCGTCTGTGCATTGCATTCGGTTACTTCTATCTTCATGGTGACAGTTGAGTTTTTCATCATTACTTACAAAAGTCGCTTGCCGCCTTTTATTTTATAGCAGAAAATCCTTCTAAGATTTTATTTAAAAATATTTTAATTGTACTTTTGAGACTATTAATTTAAAGTCATTAATATAATTTTTCATATTTTTAATTTTTTATTTACTATAATTATGCTTGATAAATATATTTTAAACTAATTTTCATTCAATCATTGATGATAAAAATAATTATGAATTTTTTTAATTACTTTTGTTACAAAATACATTTGCTTATTTATAAATTTGTTTATGGTTGATTTTAAGGAAATTATATTATTTAGACTTGAAATTTCAGTTAACAATCTCTGACAAATAACCTTTTAAGCACTTTTTAGGTTAACAAATTTGATTTGAGTTAATAATGACACTAGTTAATGAAAGTTCTCCTCAATTCTTGTCAGAAGACAAGAAGTATCTGGCTACCATGGAAACATTAAAAGATTTAAATAGAATGGATATGATGATCTCCAATGAATCTTGACAAAGAATAAAATTCAAAATCCACTTAGATACTGATATACATATGAGAGAAAAATCTAATTTGCAGGAAGAAGCACAAATTAAATATCTCACTAAATGGTGTGCCAAATAAATGCTGCTGAGTCATAGAGAAAACTTGGACAATAAAAGGTCCTTGTTGATTGTAGTTGGTACAGAATCAGATGGTTATATTGTAATGGTTAATATATGTATGGATCCTCTAAATCTTTGCGATTATCTTTTTAAGAAAGTATTTTTAAAAGTCCTTGCGATCTCTACAAATACTTGGGATTATTAATGCCTGGAGATCTATTTGAAATTTCAAAACAAGATACAAATACACAAAATAATATATAATATACACAATAACCTTAGAAGAGAGTTTTTCTACTGCGTATGCTGCAGTTCTTGAAACGTCACTCTTGTGTCTCATACGAACTAAAAACCGTGGGTGATAGGAAACTGTTTTAACAAAGATTTAATCTGAATTAAAGCTTTAGCTGAATCAAAGAACCACGCGAAATTCAAGAATACAAAGGTTAGGAAAGACCTTCAAGCGCTACAAAGTTTGTCGTTCCAATTCCGCTAATCTGTTTTTTGCTGTAGATTTTTCAAGGTATAGGGGGTTCACTAATATTCTTGGGAAAACGCTGAATTTCTCCTGTTGCGGTTTGTGATTATCTCCTACCTGCTCTTCCTCGCAGTAAAAAAACTTTTGCTTCCCTATTGATCACTGATTAGATCCAGTAGAGCCTATTGCTTGTTCTGTCGCTTTTGAGGTAGATCTCCTCTGTTTTTCTTGTAGCTTTTCTTCCTTATATTTACAAGAGCGTCATGATGCTCTTTCATTAAACTGAGCAGCAAACAAATACTCAGTTATCGTCTTGACAGTCATGTCAGATCTTCTCTTAGTTCTATTCCTAAGCGGCTGCTTCATTGATGACCCTATTTTATCATCACTATAGTAGCCCAGAGATAATCCAATTACTAATTACGCCATATAAAAATATAAACTATAAGAAAATGTCTCCTGTAATCAAAATACTAAGAGATATTTTGAGCGTCACACATGATCACTTAGTTTTGATATGATTTCTAAAAATAGCAGTAAACTATTTTTTTTTCTCTTTTAAATAATATCAAACCCATTGTTTTTCAGAAACTTAATAAAAATTAATTTCAAATCTTTGCTTAAAATTGAAAATAATCCATCTATGAGATTTTTTTGAACAGTTAAAGCTAATATAGTTTTTCAAAAAGTCTATCCACAGTCAAATATTAGCATCACAGAAGAAATATTTCTATTAATTAATAGGCAAAAGTGTTTTGTATTGATTAATGGAGAGCAATTGCCCAAGTTGTTTAAATGTATAAAATTAAAGACAAATCAATCAAAAAATAAAGTATTTATGTGAAATAGTGCTAATTAAGAAAAATTCTTGATCAATATGTCTTTACAAACAAAAATCAAGCTTTAACAAATTTTGCTTTTATATACTTGTGACTTAACAGTAAATTATCTCTCTGCTGACAAGAGTCTATTTTTTTCTTGATTTTTCAATTCTCTCTCATTATGTATAGGCCCGTTGTGGTAGACATATTATCTTTTTTTTATTAAACTAAATTATTGTCAATTTTTTTTTTATCAGATTTTGTTTTTAATTTTTGGAATAAATTTATAATCAATTTTTTTCAAAACTTTAGTTTTTGTATTATCTTTGTATAAATCATTTAAGCCAAATTTTTATTTAATTTATAACTTATAGTGATTTGAAAATCTAATTATGCAATTTGATTGAATACCTTCTCTAAATTATTACATTTTATAGATTTCATAAATATATATATAAACTTTTTTTAATCTATTAAAGTCAACATTATTTTATTTATCTTTTTTTTTTTAATTTTAATGATGCAAATTAAATGAATAATTTTGATAGTTTTTTTGACTTTTATAGCCTTCATAGTTAATAATAATAATAATTTATAAACATGATGCCCTTTACAAGTTTTATTGAGTCGTTGGATTTGAAAATGTCCAAGAATGATATTGATCAGAGGAAAAAAATTATCAACATTTTGGAAGAAGACTTTAGAAATTTTATTTCACTTTGTACTTCAAAGCTGGTAAACTATTAAATAATATGTTGCCACTATGAGACTTTTATGACATTTACACTTTACATCAAATAACAAATTTAATTATATTTAATAATATAATTTCAAAACTTTAATTAAACACTTATCATATTATAATTAGCCTTTAAAAAATTGTAAATATTTTCTGTTATGTTTTCTTTAGGGTAAAGTAATACCCAAAAAACATAATGGCAAGGTGCTATGTTATGGGTCTTTTGGTTTAGAATTATACAATAAAAATGGAGATTTAGATCTTTTTTGGCTCCATATTACATCAAACGAAAAAATTTTTTCGACTATTTCTCTGAAATGCTAAAAAAGAGAACAGAAGTTGACAATCTAAAAGTAAGGTTTCATTTACAATTATTTATCTATTTTCGCTTTAATATATTATTATGTACAATAAGTTTGTATATAAAATTTACTTTTGATAATAGCATCAATTCGTAGAAATCACAAAACTCCTTATTTAATATAAATAATTTCTTTTGATGATTTTTTGATTATTTTGTACTTCAGGTCATTTCTTATATCTATGTACCTATTATCAAGCTCACTTTTGATGGTATTGAGGTAGAAGTATTTTTTTTCACTTTTAATATATTTACTAGTTTTTTCAATTTTATATTATGATTCAGGTGGATTGTGTAATGGCTTCCTTAAATGAAAAGATTGTCACTGACCACATAAATGTAGATGGTTTTGATGTTGTGAGAGGATTGAATGACTATTGCCTGCGAAGCCTAGGAGGCATAAGAATCCGAAACGTTTTGCATGCTTATGTTCCTAACAAAAAAGTGTTTTTACAAGCCACTTTAGCTATCAAGTATTGGGCAAAAAGTCAGTTCTTATAAGATTTGAAATTAAAAATTGCTATGTTCTTATTATCACTTATTTATTTTATTAAAGTTGTAAATGTTTCTTAAAACTAAAAATTACTCTAAGAAGTAAATTTCTTATGCAAATATAAATAACGGGTATCTAGAAATCGATATTTGAAGAATGTGATAAGGAAATATGGAAATACTACCAGTTGCCTAATAAATTACCCTTCGAATCCTAACCAAACGCTCAACTGTAATGAAATACTTTCCACCTTTTAGTTTTCTTAGTTTGTACAACCAGTCCGTGATGCACTGTTTAATAAATATATTTAATGTTATCGACAAAAGACTAAAAGAATAGTATGTTATGATACAGTTGAGTTTTTTTATTAAATTTTCCATTTTTAAAATTACTTTTGTGTATGTTTTTAAGGAAGAGGAATCTATGGGAATATCTTAGAATATCCTGGAGGTATTTCTTGGACATTGCTAATCGCTAAAGTTTGCAAAGAATCAAATTTAGAGACAGTAGAAGAAATTGTTGGTGAATTTTTCAGGAAGTTTCACTACTGGTAAAAATGCTGTTTGTTGATTTGTTTATTGTTGAACTCAAACCTAAAACTAATTTAAAGGGATTGGCCTCGACCTGTTGAATTAACACCATCTCATGAGAGAGTTCCTCCCTGGTTTAAATTACAGGATAAAGAACTCCGTATGCCAGTAATAACTCCAACTTATCCAAAAGCTAATTCAACATACAATTTAACGTGGTCAGCATTGAGAGTCATTAAACGTGTAAGTGCAGTTAATATTTTTAGAGTAAAATGTTTTAATCAGAGCTGAATTAAATTTTTAACAAGTACTATCTCTTATAGGAGTTTCTAAGAGGCTATAATATATTCAAGAAGTGTGCCAAAAATCAATGTTCATGGTCGCATTTATTTGCACCTGCGACTTTTTTCCAAGACTTTCCAAAATTTATAGTTGTAAGTGCACATGATGGAAAGGATGATATTGAAAGATGGTAATTAATTTACTTTGTTAATGTCATAGCTTAGTATTTTTACTGAGTATTTTTTTCAAACGTATTTTTCTGAATTGATTTGGTTTGATTAGGAGTGGCGTGGTTCAAGCTAGTATTCGAAAGGGAGTAGAAGCATTAGATAATGAAGATATAGTTCAAGAAGCTCATATCAATGTAAACTATTTTACTAAATCTTCTGATAAAAAAGAGTAAGTGTCTAAAAAACATTTTTTATCTAATAAACTAGCTGATCTCACCAAAGTAAAACAATAATTACGTACGTTAAAGTTTAAACTGTTGCTTATGAATGGTACTTCTATTTCAACTATAATATTGTGTTTCAGTTATATATTGGTAATAAGATTTAACACTATTGTTTATCTAACCTATAAGCTGAACATTTCCAAAAGTTCTTTTACGGTAGACCATCAAATGCTTGTGGTAACAATGAAAGTTCAGGAAAAGTAATAGTTTTGACTTTTTTACAGATTCACTCGTAGTTGGATCATAGGATTAGATTGCGAACAAGTTACTGAAAAAATTGAAATTAAAATTTTAGTAAGTACTTATAAAAGAGCCATGTTATCGAAGCTAATAATCAAATCTAAAATTGAATTTTTTTAGGCGTATCAATGTTCACTTCTGGAAAAAGTTCGACCTTTACAATTGTATACAGGAAACATTGAAGTATGATATTCTTACAAATACATTTCAGTTAAACGTTATTGACAAATAATTTAAGTACTTTTATTAATCTATACAGGTGAACGTTGCAGACTCTAATAATCTACTGAGTTTTATCCCGGAAGATCAACAAGATAAAAGATCGATGATTAAAAATGTAAGTTTATTACAAACATACAAAAATACAATTTTTTTTGTTTTTACAGCAACAAACTGAAGGATCGTCCAAACTTTCAACTTCAGTTGATACTTTTAAGTATGACGATAGTAATAACATATGTAGTGATAAAAAGCTGGAAGATCCAAGCAGCGCTCGAGCAGCAAAAATTCCTTTGAAGACGAATTCCTTGAAAAGATCCAGTTCGGTCTTAACAGACTCAGAACGAAGAGAAAAACGTTTGACGAGATTTCGAAGCTTTGATTCAAAATCAATGGGACGCACTCTAGTCTGTCCTCAAAAGCGAATCAATGATGAACCTATTGATGATATTAGAAACCGCATTTTAAAATCAACCAATCAAAA
Source organism: Pegea sp. RAD2-039 (assembly GCA_034620365.1). NCBI lineage: Eukaryota > Metazoa > Chordata > Thaliacea > Salpida > Salpidae > Pegea > Pegea sp. RAD2-039. The sequence continues at coordinate 16,107 of JAQGEQ010000282.1, forward strand.
CACAACTACTAGCAAAACTTCTTCTACTTCTGCAATTGAATGCCAGCAGATACCTGTTTTTATAAGCAAACGACATCAAAACTCTGTAAGTTATCAACAAGTAAACTATAGTCTTAAATATTTGATTAAAAATCTGGTTAAATTTTACAGAAAATGAAAATCAAACCTAGGAATAATCGGGTGCTGACTTATCCTGATCAATTAGCTTGCTTCAATAACTCTTGTTTTGGTAATGATGGACTAAAAATAACTTTTAACAATAACCTAGCGACGAATAATGAAGAATAAAAGAAATTCTAATGCTTGATAATTACATAAATATTCTTTTCGACTTTAAACATTTCTTTATTTAAATTTATTTTATAATTTTTTGCAAGCATAATCAACCAGTGATGAATATTCTGCTTTAATCTCTTTATCATGAAAATATGAAAAGTGTTTGTTTTTGCCATCAAGTCTCTTGCTGTTTGTCAAATTTCATCAGCTTTTTATTGTTTAATTTTTGTAATCTGTTTTTTAATCGAATTCTTATTATGGCAGAAGCATCATACATTTTTGCTTGAGATAATATAAAGTTTAATATCCTAATTGTAGGCGTTATTCCATTACTTTAATATTTGGTTAACGTGACTTTATCTTTTATACTTAGTATAGCTTTAGAAAGTGTTGCAAATCAAAGTTGATAGTATGTCACCTAAATAGACTGAAGTTAATCTATAAGTTATCCTGTTAAATGCTATTGCTATTTTGACGAAAGGTTTTTCGATAATATTTGTAAAATTTATTATTTAATAAACTTGTTGATGCTTTTTTGTTGATTTTTTTAAAATAAAATTGACTTAAGCTAAGTTTTTTAGTAATGGTGTTGGAAAATAAGAGAAAAAAAGATATTTGTAGCTGAATTAAGGGATTTCTTTTCAATTGAAACGAAAAATGTATTATAATTTGTAAATACGTTAGATAGAAACTTCCAAAAATAGTAACTATTTGAAATTTATAGGAATTTTATAAAATTTGTTTCAAAACATCAAACTGAAGATTCTTTAACCCAGGCAAACAAGAAACTTTCAATTTATAAATGTATATATCAACTATAGTGTTGACTTGGTTGATATTAAAATAGTAATATTTGACGCTGAAGAATGTCTGTAGTATATATATATATACTGTAGTGTGAGTGAAGATTTGAGTTGACAAAATTACGTCAAGTGGTCAAAGATACAAGAAAGAAAAAGTTCTGTAAAATTGATCTTTAATCTTTACGGTTACTCTTTTAGTTTAAATCTTAGATGGTTAATAATTTTTTTAGATATACAAAAATTATTTATTGTAAGACAAAAAATTTGTAATAAACGTAATTAACTTTCATTTCTGATTAAGTAAAAACAAAAAAGATCTGATTTGATGACTAAAATAAATCTCTAAATTCTAACAAGCTTTTTTATATTTTGTGTCCGAAGAAAGTTTGAAAAAAGAAGATGTGGGTCCAGTGGTTATTTGCCAATTCCGTTTTTTTTTTAAACTATGACAATTCTCAAGGCCTATGGTAGACCCCGAACTTTGAATTTGAAATCAGTTGGTTGTTCCTTCTGATTTCGGTAATATGCCGCTTTTAGAAGACACTTATTTTCTAAGCGATCATCTTTATACTATAGATAAATATTTTAACAATGAACTTTCATGAATTTGTTAACAAATGTACAATTATATTAAAATGTTAGTAAAGAATATATGAAAGAGAGATTTTATATTTATATACAAATAGAAAAGCAAATACTAAAAAATAAAAGTTTTAGAAAGAGGTGTTTTATAACAAAACATTAGTACAATTTACATATAAATATTATTAGTAGATCTAAAAATTATATATAAAATTAAAAAAAACTATGAAGGCTATAAAAGTCAAAAAAACTATCAAAATTATTCATTTAATTTGCATCATTAAAATTAAAAAAAAAATGATAAAAAAAATAATGTTGACTTTAATAGATTAAAAAAAGTTTATATATATGTTTATGAAATCTATAAAATGTAATAATTTAGAGAAGGTATTCAATCAAATTGCATAATTAGATTTTCAAATCACTATATGTTATAAATTAAATAAAATTTTGGCTTAAATGATTTATACAAAGATAATACAAATACTAAAGTTTTGAAAAAAATTAATTATAAATTTTTTCCAAAAATTAAAAACAAAATCTGATAAAAAAAAAAATTGAAAATAATTTAGTTTAATAAAAAAAGATAATATGTCTACCACAACGGGCCTTTACATAATGAGAGAGAATTGAAAAAAAAAAATAGACTCTTGTCAGCAGAGGAATAATTTACTGTTAAATCACAAGTATATAAAAGCAAAATTTGTTAAAGCTTGATTTTTGTTTGTAAAGACATATTGATCTAGAATTTTTCTTAATTAGCACTATTTCACATAAATACTTTATTTTTGATTGATTTGTCTTTAATTTTATACATTTAAACAACTTGGGCAATTGCTCTCCATTAATCAATACAAAACACTTTTGCCTATTAATTAATAGAATTATTTCTTCTGTGATGCTAATATTTGACTGTGGATAGACTTTTTGAAAAACTATATTAGCTTTAACTGTTCAAAAGAATCTCATAGATGGATTATTTCCAATTTTAAGCAAAGATTTGAAATTAATTTTTATTAAGTTTCTGAAAAACATTGGGTTTGATATTATTTAAAAGAGAAAAAAAAACTAGTTTACTGCTATTTTTAGAAATCATATCAAAACTAAGTGATCATGTGTGACGCTCAAAATATCTCTTAGTATTTTGATTACAGGAGACATTTTCTTATAGTTTATATTTTTATATGGCGTAATTAGTAATTGGATTATCTCTGGGCTACTATAGTGATGATAAAATAGGGTCATCAATGAAGCAGCCGCTTAGGAATAGAACTAAGAGAAGATCTGACATGACTGTCAATACGATAACTGAGTATTTGTTTGGTGCTCAGTTTAATGAAAGAGCAACATGACGCTCTTGTAAATATAAGGAAGAAAAGCTACAAGAAAAACAGAGGAGATCTACCTCTAAAGCGACAGAACAAGCAATAGGCTCTACTGGATCTAATCAGTGATCAATAGGGAAGCAAAAGTTTTTTTACTGCGAGGAATACCAATCTTTGTAGGCTTTACAATCTTCAAGTTGTATTGGTTCTTCATTTGCCAATAATAGAGAGAAAAACCTCATTAAAAGAAGAAAACGCAAGTCAGAACCATATTCCACTGGAAGTTTAAAAATGAGAATTAAACTTTTTAATGTAACTCCTGGTAAAAAATATGAAGCTTTTGGTTGTATATTACCAAATAAGTACAACGGTTGTAACTAGAAACATTAATCATCTGAAACCAACGGTTTCTTTTATTGTATGGTTGGCCCGATCTATCAATTAGAGATGGTGGTGGGAAATATGAATTTTCTTGACAGTGAAATTCTACTTTTTTAGCTATGTTTGTAATTTTTCTACTAATTTGATAGTAAACTCGAAGATAATATTCTCTTGTACGCTTGAAAGCTTAACATATTTTAAAAGTTTCTTCAAAGTATTGTATTTGATTAACGTTTAGTATTCAGGACTTTTGTAAAAGTGTTTTTAAAGACTTTGAACTGTTACAATGTTTTATTGATAAAATTTATAAGTTTATAAAAAAACTCAAATTTTCATTTGAACCAAATACTTTTAAAAGATTTCATCTAATTGAAAAGAAAAACTTTTTTTATCGCTTAAATATATAATTTATAAAATTGAAATCTTTAGTGAAGTTCTTATTTGTTTGTGCTTGGCATTATTACGACTGTATGATCTAAATAATCCCAATTCATTTTAGATTCATCAATATCTGTAAAATTTGAGAAATTAATTTAAAAAAATTGTAGTTTAATATAAGATCATGTTGTGATATACCTGTACAAATGAATCCAACTCCTTTATATCCTGATTTATTTTTGCAAGTATAACTACCATTTGTGTCATTACATTTAGCATACTTGCTGCAATTATGTATTTCCATTGAACATACATTTATATCTGTTTATAATATTTGTCAGTGTAGCGTTTATTCTATTATTTTATTCTTACTTTTAAATTAAAATATTAAACTTTGTAATTCCTTATGAAGAGTTAGTTAGATAGAATTTATTGTAAATTTTATAAAAGTATTTCAAATTCCTACTAACTGGTACAGATTATACAATCTCCTACAACTGCTTATATGCGTTGACATTTAAAAGAACCAATAATATTGACACATTTTGTAATAACTTAATTACAATCATCTGTGCCCAACAGACATTCATCTTTATCCGAACAATTCAGTAAAATAAGTTTAGATAAATTTTTTTGCTTCTTGATATCGCTAAAATCAAAATTAAGTTTAAATTTACCAATACTATTGATGTGTCTCTATTTTTTTGAAAATTACACTGCTACAAAACTAATTTTTCCTAAGTATTTTCAAATTATGAAGATTTTTTAATTTTTGGTTGACGGTGATCTTTTTGTGTTTTGCGTTATGACAGACTGTATGATAAATGCAAAGGTGTTTGCTTTATTTACAAAACAACGCATGCACCAAAGATCTCCCAAATTCAGATTGATGCCATTAATTGTCCGGGATTTGAGATTATCGCTTTTGATTTTGCTTACTCAAAGTTCAAATTTTCTTGTTCCATATGTACCCTCTAAACTTAATGATAGGGTTACTGTTAAGGTCTTATTGAAGTTTTAGAATAGTGTTGTGTCTACTGAGTTATATATTTCAACAGATTTCAATTTTAGTATAATTGATTAGCATAACCCGAATTCAGCATTTATTGGAAAATCGTTAAACTTGGATAGCGATAATAGTAACTCTAGCGAAGACACCGATACTATTTACTTAAGGTTTACGAAAATCGTTTGTGATTCAAGTTATGTTTCCACTATTCTATGATTTTTACTTAAATTTCTCTTGATAGTTTCTTTATTTTAAGTTTTAAAGTTTATTGAAAATTGTTTTTACGCCATAAACACTTACTTTGTATTTTTTTAGAACTTTTTTATTGCGTCAGTTTTGTAATTTAATAAAAAATAAAAGTTACCATCTTAACTGTTTCTTTTTACCAAATTATCATTCAACAGAACTTGTTGTACTTAAACACCCCTGTCCATCATTACACTGTCACATCGTTTTCTCTTCGTAAAAGCTTTTACTTATGATGACATCTATCATTGATATAAAAAACCTGCACTTTAAACATTTAAACATTTGAGAACAATTTCTTTATGAAATCAAGAATATCATGCAAACAATGTCCAGATATACTCAACAATTACACTGAAGAAAACATATTAACTAGAGGAAGTCTTTCTAATTATTATATCAAGTATAACACATCAGTTCTTGTAATATTCTTGCTTCTTATGTTTTATTGATTAATAAACGGATACACAGAATGTTACAGTAGTGACACAAAAACAAGTTACAATAAAGACTCGCCAATACATCGCACTAACAAAAACACCTACATTTAATTACTTTAAATTTGAATTCTCAACCTTATTTGCTACCTTATTTTTTATATGTTCTCTTCGACTCCAGCACACAATTAAAGATGTATCTCTAGAATATATATCAGGTTTAACTCAATGCTCATTATATACTTGTTAGGCTGAATGGAACTTTGTGGTAAGATTGAATATTTCCTAATGCATATATGTGAGCTTTATTAGCCGTGTACATTTGTACGTTTCTATTTCTGGGTGAAGTTTCTTCGTGTAATAATCTATTTGCTTGCTTATTGATTTCCAACTTTTAATATTTTGAAATATTTTATCTCATTTAATCTCAGCACCACTAGTTATTCGTTTACTTTTTTTTCGTGTTTGAAATGAAATAATAAAATGAAACCTGCATCGCTGTCTATTTATTTCAAGTATGCTTTGAAGATGAAGCAGCTTTTAGTCAAAGTCCTGTACTGATAAGGTATGGCCTTCAAGCAATCAAAATGAAATGTGAACCGGTCTTCCACATTCTTTGTTTGTATTGAACTATTATCAAGGTCGTTTAATTACAACCATTTAAAAGTTCATTTAGAATAGTCGCAGTAAACGTATAAAGATCCTTCAGATCGGTTTGTAATCCTGTCTTACAGAATTGTGCCGAGTTAGAGATTACACAACATTCTAAATTTTCCTTTCAAAAGTGAAAAACTGTAATTTGTAAAATTTTGGCGCTTTGTCGTCTTTATTTATCAGATTTCATTCAGTTGAGCGAAGCAGTTCTCCTTGATGGAGTTTGAAAGCAAGGCTGAACCATTAGAATATTTGACTGTAGCAAATCATTTCAAGATCAATAATCCAAGTGAATTTTTGTTCGTCTGTTGTGCCTTTTTTTATTCCTATTAACTTTTACAGCTTTTTTACAATATCTTTACATCGTTAAACTTTGTTTCTCAGCTTCAAGCTCAACTACTTGCGAATAAACTGCTAGTGCTGATTACAATGCAACTACAATTTTCGTTAATCCATCTTTAAGTTGATGGCTATCTAATTTTTCTAC
>JAQGEQ010000226.1:0-25861 GCA_034620365.1 Pegea sp. RAD2-039
CTGATCTTTCAAAAACGTATGATTTTTTTTCTATCATTTCCAGAAAAGTTCTCTACATGCATCGCACTTTCTTATCATACTACTTATTATTACTACAAATTAAAATACCTTAAAATATATAACTCAGGACACACAACACTCTTTAGAAACTTCAAAAAGGCCTTAACAGGAAGCTCATCATTAATTGTAGTTGGTACATATAAAACAGGAGAAATTAAACCTAGGTAAGTAAACTAAAAACGAGAAAATTTGGACTTTGAGTAATGACATTCAAAAGCGATAATCTAAAATCATGGGAAATATAATAGAACTAAATTCTAAAGATCTTGGATGCAAGCGATGTTTTGTAAATTACGCAAACAACACCGCCTCTATCATGCAGTCTATCGCAACCCAAAACACAGAAAAGATTACCGTCAACCAGAAAAAAATCAGGAAAAAACGGTTTCAACCAAGTTTCACTAATAAAACCAAATGTGAAATCGTGGGAATGCAATCAATTTGTATAAAATAATAGAGTATTAGACTTTTCTTTTATTCTTTAACAACAACTTTTTATGTGAAACTTATCTTAGTAATGTTTATCTGGGAAAATTCTGTATCGAATAAAAAATATATTTGTAACTGAATCCAAGATTTCTTTTCAATTGAAACGAAAAAGTACTTTAATTTAAAAATACCTTGGATAAAAACGTTCAAAAATAGTAACTATTAAAAATTTTGAAAATTTCATAAAATTTATTTGAAAACAACAAACTTAAGATTCTTTATCCCAGGCAAACAAAAAACTTTTAATTTATGAATTTAAATATGAACTATATTGTTGACTTGGTTGATATTAAAATAGTAAAATTTCACGCTGAAGTAAATGTGAGTGAAGAATTTGACAAAACTACGTCAGGTGGTCAAAGATACAAGAAAGACTAAGTTTTATAAAAAAGTTCTGTAAGAATGATCTTCATTCTGTACGGTTACTCTTTAATTTTAAATCTTAGATTATTAATAAACGTTTTGTTTGAACATATTTTGTCTATTATTAGACAAAAAACTATTTTAAACTTAATTAACTTTCATTTCTAACTAACTAGAAACAAAAAAGATATAATTTGATGATTAAAATAAAACTTCAAATTCTAACAAACTTTTTTATATTTTGGAAAATCAAACAACTAAAATCATTAGAATATTTATATATGAGCAATTTGATATTTTTCTGAATAATTTTGAAGAGAATACGACCTCAAATAAAAAATTTACTGAAATTAAGCTTCAAAGCAATCTACTAAAAAATTTATTTATTAAAATAGGAAGTCTTCACATTTGTCAGTTACACATGGTTTATAGCTCACTATGACTTCATCAATCCATTCATTAGTTTTTGCAACTTTTTCCTATTTGTTTGTTACTTCATTGGAACACTCGATAGCTTCAACACCTAAATCATCTCCGGATATACCTCCTGAATCAATCAAATGGCTCATCAGAAATTTACAACTTTTGTAAAATTCAAACAATTTTGATTAAAGTATTATTATTACATAAAATATTAAAAAAAATTCTGATTGGAAAATTTTTCAATTAGAAACAAAAGTAAATTTTTACCAAAAGCATAAATCTTCGTATTAAGGACAACAGATCTTCGGCATACTCTTGCATTATTCATACTTGCTACAAATTCCCATTTATCATTGAAGACATCGTATCGCTCAACAGGCTTTCATTCATCCTCATTCCAACAATCCATGGCGTAAATATAGTTGCCAAGTGTGACTACAGCTTTAATAATTTTAGAATTAGTTATCATCATAAGATCAAAACGTCTTCATGACGTCATCAGCAAATACCTAGTGCCCATCGAGGTGTCAACATGGATTTTGAAAAACTACATGTGTTGCTTAGTGGATCATACTTATCCACACAAGCAACTGAATTACTAAATTCTTCACCACCAACAACATACAACATCCGGTTGAAGACAGCACAACTGAAATAGTCACGACGTCTATTTAGTGAAGCTCTTTCAGTCCATTCATCAGTAATGGTATCGTATCTGCAAATAACATAATAGTTTTTGATAAATGGAGTTTTAGTTGAAATTTTATTTCATCACTCACTTCATCAATCTTTTGCCATCATCAAAAGTTTCAACAACATACAATTCATTTTCTGAACTTTTGAACTTCTTCCACTCATTTAAAATTGGATCGTAAATAGAAATGTGATGAAGTCATATTTAGTTTGCAATGATGATGTCATCATTTGTTTTATGCTTCTAACTTTCCTCTTTAACCACCATTCCTCTTTAACATATAAGTGAAACTGTTGATTGCAGCTGAATTTGATGGATTTGAAAGACATATCTTCGGAGGTTCAAACCAAGCGTCTGTTTCAGACAAACAAAACTCTACGCGTTTTAATGTTTTATCAGCGGATCTATCTAATTCACCTGTGACGTCATAAGTCAGTCGTTGAAGTGAAAAGTATTTAATTAAATAATCTTACCAGCGGAATATCAAGTTGTCATAGCTTACTTTCAATTGGGATGAAAGCTTTGAGGTCTTCTAGGACCTTGCTGAGATATTCATAACAACTAGATTTAATTTTTTCACAATTTTCTAACTTCATCGAAATAAATTTTGGTTTTATTAAATGGCATCGTACCTAGAGAAATTTCAATTTTATACTCACAAGTCTACAACTTCATAGTTTCTAAATACTTATGTTCTTGATTAACTTAATTAAGTAATGTTTTCTTGAAGTTAAATCATATTTGATCCACTCTAAATGAGCAATGATTATTTGGGATTCACAAATCACATGAAGCTCATCTTTAGAAATTATTTTATAAATTAAAGACTCTTTTTGTAATTTGAATTTTTCAGTTTCTGAAATCTGGTAAATGTCATGTGATCAATCAAAAACTTTTTCTTATTAAATATGAAATGAACAAAATCAGTAGAAATAATGAAGCAAGGAATTTATTCAAAAATCTTTAAGTTTGATAAAGTAAAAAATATTTCTACTTATAATGTTTTAGCCAAGAGAATAACATTTCTCTATATTCTTACTTCTGCAAAGTTTTTTCCGATAATTTCTTCTATTTTTATTGAAACCTCCAAACATCCATAATTCTTAGCAAATGTTGCAAATCCAATAAAGAGAAATTTCAATTTGACTCTCCAAAAAGCTGTAAATAATAAAGTATAGTTACAAAAACTATTAAAATAAACCGATTTATAAAACTAGCTTTTTTGCTACATAACTTCTCTAAACCAGTTATTTCATAAATAGAATCACCGATCATGATTATCTTAACATTTTTTTCATTGATTATTATTTCTTTTGTCGAAATATAATCTAGAAGATTAGAGAAAACATTTGGGTCTTTCTCATTTACGGTAAAGTCTCCAGAATGTGCTTCTCTGAATCCACCTTAATAAATTCAAATAGTGTTTTGTGTTCATCATGAAAAATGAGTTAGTTTAGGCAATAGGTGGGAGACTGGTATGCATTTTCTTCACACTTAAAAGTGGGTGCAACTTTTAAATTTGAGGTTTTAAATAGCGACATCTTAAAATAAAAGTAACAAAGATAGAAAAATAATAGAAAATTTTCGGAAAAACACAATAAAGTAAATATTGTACAAAAAACCTAGTCATATTTTGTTTTGCTATTAAAAAAATTATATGGGATGTATGAACGAAAATAAAATGTTATAAATACATTTTTTAATAGTTTTTACTTTCTGAAGAGGTTTCTCCAGTAAACAATTTTGTGGAACAGCCGAGATCTCAGAAGTCATATTATTTGGTGATCATCATTCAATCGCAACTTCCTTTGTTAGTGGTTTTTTCGTATAAATTCAGTTGTTACAAAACAACAGCACGCCTTTGTAACCGAGAAAGGCCCATTCTTGAAGGTGCTCCCTGGAAGCTACAGTCTGCAAAATTTTCTGAATTTTCCCAGCCACAACTTTTAATATAAAGTTAGCTCTACATTATTTTATTTACAAAAATAACAATAAAAGAAATTAAAAAATTTAAACAATTTAAACAATTTTAAAACTAGAAAAACGTTGTAGGAGAACTCTTCTTAATAGAAACAAAACAAGTTCTTAGTACTAACACATTTTGTCTTGATAAATACATCACAAAATAGTAATTATATTAAATTTACTAGACACAAAAGGTTTACAACATTAATGATTCCATATAGTTTCTAATTACGTCTTTGAATATTCTAGGACTAATTATTACAATAATCAGATAAAACTGATGCAAAGAATAAAGTAGAATGGTAAGATCATATTCAGAACTAAACATATAATTGCCATTAAAAACCAAAACTAGGATCTGATTTTTCTCTATTTAGAAACTTTGTCCAACAGGCGATACTCTACTAGGTAAGATGTTCTATACTTAATTTTTGGTGAAGAAAACCTTTCAGAAATCTCTGTAACAATGGTGTCATTTATACTGAACCACTTATTTTGTACTTTTATCTTCGCAATGTAATGACCATAATTTGCTTTAGATTGAGTTGACGAATATGCTACAATTATATATATATAAAATTGTTATAATTTAGAGATTGTTTTTAATCATCAAATAAGATGTTTTATGTTTGAAGTTATTTAGAAATGAAATTTCATTAAATTTTTAACAAGTATATTGTCTAATAAGAAACAAATACTGTGAAATTAAAACATTTATAAACAATCTAAGATTAAAAATAAAAGAGTAAAGAATGAAGATCGCTTTGATAACCAACTTCAAATATTCACATACAAGATTGTTAACATAGAATTTTTATGATCGTTTACTTTAACCAGGTATGTCCTGCCTTTTGTCTCAACCAGAAGCTTCTAACGCAGTTTTTAATCATTACATCTCTCATCATCTATATCAACTGAAGAAAATCATCATTAGTTGTTAAGCTCTCATTTTAAAAGAAAAATTTGTTTATTTGATACCATAAACCCAAAGTAGAATGTCTAAAAATATCTTGCTAATATACCTTTTCACGAATAATATATTTGTAAGATATATAAACAAGATAAAATTACAGAAAGATAGATGTAATCCCTGGCATTTCGGGAACCCCCTATACAATATAACAGTATTTTAAATACCGTTTCTTAATTGTTATAATCTCTTCTGAGTTTTAATATTTGAAATATTTAATCTACACTTTAATGAGACCAAAAATATTTCATGAAAACTATGGTGGACCCAAATAGATCTGGCAAGACATTACGTTCAAATGTAAAAAAAATCCTGACAAACCGACTTCATCAAAACAAGCTTACAAAGGCATTTGTCATTTCTGCAATAAAATTTTCCTCTGGTGAAGATCCGGCCAAAGAATGCTTTAAATGTCTCTCCTGGTTTCATCTCACCTGTAGTGATGTGAGCAAAAAAAAATGTACGATATATTTGATAACAGCCAGACGAAGCAAATGGGATTTAAATGGTTCTGCATTAAATGTAGAACTATGGACACAACAGCTCCTTCATCTAATTCTAATCAAAACCTATTACCGACATCAGCAAATTTGTATCTGCTGAATTAGTCAAAATTAAATCAGAAATTGACAAAGATGTTGCCAAGATCGATGAGAAAATTTCTAATTTGTCTAAGTCAATGGACAAACTGAATGTGTCTATAAAGAAACATATCACTTGGGCCTCGGTGGTCGGTGATCTCGGTTCAGACAGCAATGCTAATATGGTACAGCTTCTTGCTAAGAAGGTCACAGACACGCACAAAAATCTCACTTTAGACCATGAGGACAGAGAAAATAATGTCATCATCTTTAATATTTTTGAGACTGATAAAGATAATGATAGTAAGATGTTTAATCAAATATGCTCTCAAAGACTTGATTTTGTGGACGTTCTGAAAGTATCAATGACTACACTTGGAGCAAAATTCTTAGATCATCAAAGACCGTTGAAAGTGTCCTTTCAGAAAAATTGGAACAAACGCAAGTTTCATGCCAAGCTGTATAAGCTAAGGCTTGCAAAAAAGTCGAGCACATTAGAATAGCACATGATATGTGTGGAGATGATCGCTTAGAAAATAAGTGTCTTCTAAAAGAGGCGTACAACCGAAATCAAAAGGAACAACCAGCTGATTTCAAAAACAAAGTTCGAGGTCCACCATGTTTATACAAAACTGAAGAATAATGATTAAGATTCAGAAATGTATTTTATGAAAAGACAACGATGTCCGAAATATTGTTTTTCTTGGATTAAATGTGAACAAATTACGACATACCAAAGACCTGTTGATTTTACATTAATTTATTATCCTTGCCAATCAACGTCACGTAGTGATGCTAAAATAAGAACAATTAAAATGCATTATCGAGGAAATTGTGGTTATTGCAGCCTTCCAGATTCAAGATAATGCTCACCTCCACAATTTGTAGATAAAGTTGTTCCAAGACAAAAGTATGGTATTAAAACATTATAATAAAATAAACTTTAAAATCAGGTTGTCAGTGAAACAGCTGGTGTACTTGGAGTAAATGCAAAACAACATGTTCGATACCCGAAGTTTACTGAACAAGAACTAAAAAGGCCTTTAGATCGAAAAGAAAAGATTGCCCAGGACGTTCAAGAAAAAGTAAAATGTGTGAAAAGAAAATTGCATCTGCGCAACGCAGTCAGTATATTTTATATATATATATGTTCAGTTATTAGGTTAGATAAATAATAGTGTTAAATCTTACTACCAATTTATCACCGAAACACAATTTTTTAGTCGAATTAGAAGTAACATTTTTAAGCAGCAGTTTAAACTTTAACAACGTAATCATTGTGATACTTTTGTGATTTCAGTAAGTTTATTAGACAAAAAATGTTTTTTAGACACTTACTCTTTTTTATCAGAAGATTTAGTAAAATAGTTTACATTTATATGAGCTTCTTGAACCATATCTTTATCATCTAATGCTTCTACTCGCTTTCGAATACTAGCTTGAACCACGCCACTCCTAATCAAACCAAATCAATTCAGTAAAAATACTTTTGAAGAAAATACTCAGTTAAAATACTAAGCTATGACATTAACAAAGTAAAATAATTACCATCTTTCAAAATCATCCTTTCCAGCATGTGCACTTAAAACTATAAATTTTTGAAAGTCATCGAAAAAAGTCGCAGGTGCAAATAAATGCAACCATGAACATTCATTTTTAGCACACCTTTTAAATAAGTTATAGCCTCTTAGAAACTCCTATTAAAGATATTACTTGTTAAAAATTAAATTCAGCTCTGATTAAAACAAATTACTCTAAAAATATTAACTGCACTTACAAGTTTAATGACTCTCAATGCTGACCACATTAAATTGAATGTTTAATTAGCTTTTGGATAAGTTGGAGTTATTACTGGCATACGGAGTTCTTTATCCTGTAATTTAAAGGAGGAACTCGCTCATGAGATGGTGTTAATTCAGCAGGTCGAGACCAATCCCTTTAAATTAGTTTAGGTTTGAGTTCAACAATAAGCAAATTAACAAACAGTATTTTTACCAGTAGTGAAACTTCCTGAAAAATTCACCAACAATTTCTTCTACTGTCTCTAAATTTGATTCTTTGCAAACTTAAGCGATTAGTAATGTCCAAGAAAGACCTAAGATATCCTAAGATCTTTCCATAGATACCTCTTCCTTAAAAACATACACGAAAGTAATTTAAAAGTTAGAAATTATAATAAAAACAAACTCAAATCTATCATAATATACTTCTCTTTTAGTCTTTTGTCGATAAAACTAAATAAATTTTTAAGCAGTGCATTACGCACTGGTTGTTTAAACTAAGAAAACTAAAAGGTGGAAAGTATTTCATTAAAGTTGAGCGTTTGGTTAGGATTCCAAGAGTAGTTTATTAGGCAACTGGAAGTATTTCCATATTTCCTTGTCACATTCTTCAGATATCGATTTCTAGATGCCCGTTATTTACATTTGTATCAGAAAGTACTTCGACATCAATTAATAAGCATGTCTTACAGCTTTATAATTTCAAATATTATCTGGTCTTTCGGCTTTAATTTCTTGGTCTGAATTATTTATAGTTAAGCTTTGACATTCTAGTACTTAAAATTTGACTGTAAGTTTAATTTAAGGTTCTTTTTTTATGTTCTTGGAGCAATTTTCAATCTTAAGGAACAATTAAAAGTTTAATATAATAAGCAAATGATAATAAAAACATAGCAATTTTATGTTTCAAGTCTTATAAATACTGACTTTTTGCCCTTGATAGCTAAATTGGCTTGCAAAAACACTTGTTTGTTAGGAACATAAGCATGCAAAAAGTTTCGGATCCTTATGCCTCTTAAGCTTCGCAGGCAATAGTCATTCAATCCTCTCACAATATCAAAACCATCTACATTTATGTGGTCAGTTACGATCTTTTCATTTAAGGAAGCCATTACACAATCGACCTGAATCATAGAATAAAATTAAAAAAAAGTATTAAATATATTGAAAGTGAAAAAAATAGTTCTACCTCAATGCCATCAAAAGTGAGCTTGATAATAGGTTCATGGATATAAGAAATGACCTGAAGTACAAAATAATCAAAAAATCATCATAAGAAATGATTTATATTAAATAAGGAGCTTTGTGATTTCTACAAAGTGATGCTATAATCAAAAGTAAATTTTATATACAAACTTATTGTACATAAGAATATATTTAAGCAAATATATATAAATAATTGTAAATGAAACCTTACTTTTAGATTGTCAACTTCTGTTCTCTTTTTTAGCATTTCAGAGAAATAGTCGAAAAAATGTTTTCGTTTGATGTAATATGGAGCCAAAAAAAGATCTAAATCTCCATTTTTATTGTATAATTCTAAACCAAAAGACCCATAACATAGCACCTTGCCATTAGGTTTTTTGGTTATTACTTTACCCTAAAAAGAACATAACAGAAAATATTTACAATTTTTGTAAAGCTTAATTATAATATGATAAGTGTTAAATTAATGTATTTAAATTATATTATTTAATACAATTAAAGTTGTTATTTAAAGTAAAGTGTAAATAGCATATGATGTTCATAGTGGCAACATATTATTTAATAATATAGTGCCATTAATAACTTATATCGAATTTTTAAACCTAAAAATGCTTAAAAGATTGTTTGTCAAAGATTGCTAACTGAAATTTTAAATGTTTATAATAATAAGATCTTATTTGAAGTAAACCCCAAAAATGTACAAATTTATATATAAAAAGATTGCAGAGTAAAGTATATTTTCAAAAATAGTTAATTTACATAGGATTTTAAATTAATCATATTCATCATACTTAAAATAATCACCAAAAATATCAGCATAAACTTTGATGAAAAATTTTAAAGATGAGTATTTATAAAAACTACATTTGATCTAATAAAATACTTTTTATTTTAATTGCAAAAGATAATAACTATACTCTTTACAATTACAAAGAAAATAATAAATATATAAAATGTACAGCAATTTTAAACAAATATATTTTGTCAAATAATTATCCACTAAGGAATAGTTAGATAAAAACAAAATCTACACAAATGATAAAAAAGTTTGTATATATGTTTAAAATTATTAAAGTAACTAAAAAAAATTAGAACTAAGAAACAAAATACAAAACTTTTATTATTAATGAAACTTGAAAAATATGGCAAAATTATTTTTAAATCAAAATTAGTAACATAAGTATTTAAAAAATTAAAATAAGTATGCATAAAATAATATTATTATTACTATAATTTTTATAAATTAAAACAAATCTTTTACTATTAAACATAACATTATATTACAAATTTTCATTAAAAACAACATTAAGAAAAAATATATAAATAAGCAAATGTAGTTTGTAAAAAAAGGTTATTAAACAATTTTATAATTATTATTATCATCCTCGATTGAATGAAAATTTGTTCATAATATAGTAGTTTATATAAATATATATAAATATTTACTATAATATTTATATAAATATAGTATAAAATAATAATTTATCAAGCATATTTATAATAAATAAAAGTTTAAAAATATGAAAAATTATATTAATGACTTCAAATTAATAATATCAATAGTACAATGAAGATATTTTTCAAAAAAATCTTACAAAGATTTTCTGCTAAAAATTAAGAGGTGGCTAACGACATTGGTGAATAATTATGAAAAACTCAACTGTCACCATGAAGATAGAAGTAACAGAATGCAATGCACAAAAACAAAACATTCAATCATATTCACATATGCGGTAAATAACCTACTGTGATACTGTTCATACGTAAAGCGATCACTATATATATAAACTTGCTAAGTCAACTTTAAGAGGCATGCTTTCAATAATTGTTTGGAATATTAAGTAAATGATATTTGTTAACTTTTATTTGTCATATAGATGCATATCACAAATCGCATAACTCATACAGCAAACATGAAATAATATAACTTCGGAAACTTAGGGCAAAGGTCTTAAGTACCACAGCCTATTAATTAATGTTGAAAACTAGGAAAAACACTCGGGAACAACCGACATATAAAGCATATAAAACAATACTACATATTTAACCATAAAAATTAAAATAAAATAACTTCTAATTTTCTTTTTTTAATGAAATAAAACCAAAACAATATAAATAATAATGAAATAATAACAACTCTTTACTTTCGTAATCACAAACTGTTAGTTTGAAAAGCTTTTAAGATGGTTAAGATGTAATATTGTTCATTCCCGTTTGGAGCAGTGTCATTCAAGGCGCTGTGTTTCAACTCTTGAGCTTTTTATATACTCATGAATAATTAGCAAGATTTTTAGATTAAACTGTAAAACTAAATACATTTACAATAAAATTACCAGAAAATGTTTAAATAAAATTAGAAGAAAGATGTTTCAACCTGATAAATCAAAACATTATAACTGTATATTCAGTCTGTTAGTTTTATAATTTCATCTTATTGTTAAATTCTTCGAAAATAATATAACATTTTTAAAAAAATTTTAATTTTAGTTTATACACAAATTTTCATCGAATCTTTACGAAAAACATGATTTTTAAAATTGTTTACCCAGTATAATGTTTCAATTGATTGTAGTTTTATCACAAGAAAAATAGTAATACTAATTAAATTTTAAAATCGTATATAAGTAAAGTTATTTGTTATTCATAAGGAAATTCTTAGAAAGCATGGACTTAGATCTCAAGAGTTAAAAAACAAGAAACTTCTAAAATCGATTAACAGAATTTTATGAATTCAAAACTTTAATTTGCAGTGAAAAGATAGAAGATATTTTAAAGGTTTTTATTCTAATTTATATCATTTTATTATAAAAGAAAGTTGTATCATCTTTTAGAATAGGAAATAATTCAAATTCTCATTAACTTTAACTATAAGAACTTTCGAAATCTCAAACATTTATTACATAAAAGTTAAATTTTCAAATCTAATAAAAAGAAATAGACAACAATAAAAGTTTATAACTTTAACAAAGTATATTGAAGCAACTTTTATCTTTGACCACCTGACGTAGTTTTGCCATAATCTCTACTCACACTTACTTCAGCGTCAAATTTTACTATCTTAATATCAACCTAGTCAACAATATAGTTGATATCTAAATTTTTAAATTAAAAGTTTCTTGTTTGCCTGGGATAAAAAATCTTGAGTTTGATGTTTTCAAACAAATTTTATAAAAGTCTTATAAATTTCAAAAAGTTACTATTTTTGAAAGTTTCTATCTAAGGTATTTAAAAATTAAAATACTTTTTTTGTTTTAATTGAAAAAAATCGTTTGATTCAGTTACAAATATCTTTTTTAATCGATACAGAATTTTCCCAGTTAAGCATTACTAAAGTAGGTTTCACATAAAAAGTTGTTTTTACAAAACTAAGAGAAAAGTCAAAAACTTATTAGTTTATACATTTTGATTGCATTCCCAAGATTTCACATTTGGTTTTATCACTGAAACTTGGTTGAAACCGTTTTTCCTGATTCTTTTCCGGCTGACAGTAATCTTTTTTGTGTTTTGCGTTGTGACATTCCCTATGAGAGTGGCAATTGTGTTTCCATAATTTACATAACATCGCTTGCATCCATGATCTTTAGAATTCAGATCTATGACATTTCCCATGATTTTTGATTATCGCTTTTGGATGTCATTACTCAAAATCCAAATTTTCTCGTTTTTAATTTACTTACCCAGGTTTAATTTCTCCCGTTTTATATGTACCCTTTAAAATTGATGATGAGGTTGTTGTTAAGGCCTTTTTGAAGTTTCTAAAGAGAGTTGTGTGTCTTGAGTTATATATTTTAAGAGATTTTAATTTGTAGTAATAATAAGTAGTATGGTAAGAAAGTGCGGTGCATGTAGAGCATTTTTCTACAAATGGTGGAAAGAAAAACGTACGTTTGTGAAAGATCAGGGGTATGTCCAGAAAATAAATCAAATGGACGCTGAAGTTTCAAATGCTGCAGATTAAAAAGATGCCTTCGTGAAGGAATAAATCACGAAAGTTAGCAGAAATAATATTATTATCCCATAAATGTTTTTGTATGTATTAGGCTTTCGAAAGGATGGAAAGTGAAAACTGCACTAGATCAAGATCGATTTCAAAACCTACCTAGTGTGGAGGGAATCCTTGCACTGGATCAACAATTCAAACAAGCCAATTTCAGGTGGTTGCTGTCCAATTGAATGTGTTTGGGGAAAATGTAGCAGTTACGATCAGTGTTCACTTACTTGTGGATCCGGATCACGAAGCAGACAAAGAAATATTACGAGAGAAGCTAGCCGTGGTGCAGCCACTTGTGTTGGTCAAAATACACTAACAATAACGAGCAACACACAGTACTGTGCTGTTGATTGTCAATGGAGTGAGTGGGGAGTTTTTGAACCATGTTCAGTTTCTTGTGGTAAAGGAAAGAAATCTCGTTCAAGAACTGTTCGGATTGCTGCATGTTGTGGAGGTGAATTATGTCAAGGGTCATCTACAAGTGTCTTATCTTGTAATACTCAATGTTGTGCTGTTGACTGTACATGGACATATTGGAGTAAATTTAGAGACCGTTAAAAGATTATTGGAATGGGATTACACTCTTGACAGAGGCGAATCGCTACGATTGCAAGTTGTCAGAACAAATCATGCCAACGAGCAAAAGACGACACTAGATCTTGTAACAGTGAATGTTTTAAGGTTGATTGCTTATTGGACAGACTGGACTGCATGGCAAAGGTAATTTATTCTATATTTGATTAGCAACTATAAACATTAATCTCAAAATAAAAAATTTAATACAACTTGTGGTACTGGCAAGCAAAAACAATTTCGTAAAATCAAAAATGAGGCAAGTTGTGGTGGTAATGCATTTGAGGGAGAATGTGTTCGGTAATTGTTTAGTAATTTACAAAATACAAAAAAGTTTGTTAGAATTTAAAGATTTATTTTCATCATCGAATCACCTTTCCTGTACTGTTTTGACAATTGAAATAATCAATAGAATTCAAAGTTTTCTATTAATTAAAATTGTTTAGTTTCTTTAGAGAAACATCAAATATTATATCATCTATTATTTTAATCAAATTAGTTGATTATTTCGTACAAAATAACTAATACAAATACAGCTATGAGAAATAGTCCAGTTGCATCCATACTAACACATACACGGGCTGCAGAATCCGATTACTGTCAGTAACACCAACAGTGCCATCTTGGTGTTTTGGAAATTTACTGCTTAACAATCAGTTCAATTCTTTTAGCGTTGAACTGAACATGAAAAATAAGGTATCAGTTTGATTTACCAAAGATAAATTCAAGTTACATGTTTGGGATGGACTTTTTTGTTGCTTCTCTGTTTGGATTTGTCTTTTCGAAAGCATAATATATTCAAAAACATTTATAGGCTAATAATTTTATTTCTGCAAACTTTTTAGAATTATACCTTCACGAAGGCATCTTTTTAATCTGCAGCATTTGAAACTTGAGCGTCTATTTGATTTATTTAACCCCTAATCTTTCCCAAACGTTTCTTTTTCTTTCCACTATTTCTAGAAAAATGCTCTACATGCATCGCACTTTCTTATCCTACTACTTATTATTACTATAGATTAAAATCCCTTAAAATATATAACTTAAGACAAACAACAGTCTTTAGAAACTTCAGAAAGGCTTTAACAGTAACCTCATCTTTTATTTTAGAGGGTATATGTAAAACAGGAGAAATTAATCCGTGGTAAGTAAACTTAGAACGAGAAAATTTGGACTTTGGGTAATGACATTCAAAAGCGATAATCTAAATTCAAAGTAATGTAAAAACGATAATGTAAAATCAAGGGAAATGTCACAGATCTGATTTCTAATGACCTTGGATGCAGGCAAGGTTGTGTTAATTACGCAAACACCACCGCCTCTATCATACATTTTATCGAAACGCAAAACACAAAAAGGAATACCATCAACCAGAAAAGAATCAGGAAAACGATTTCAACCAAGTTTCAATGATAAAACCAAATGTGAAATCTTGAAAAAGCAATCAACTTGTATCAGCTAATAAAGTAAAATAAGTATTTGACTTTTCTCTCAGTTTTGTAAAAACAACTTTTTAAGCGAAACCTATCTTAGTAATGTTTATCTGGGAAAATTCTTTATCGAATAAAAAAGATATTTGTAACTGAATCAAAAGATTTCTTTTCAATTAAAAGGAAAAAAAGTATTTTAATTTTTAAATACCTTAGATAGAAACTTTCAAAAATAGTAACTAATTAAAATTTATAAGAATTTTACAAAATTTGTTTGAAAACATCAAATTCAAGATTCTTTATCCCAGGCAAACAAGAAACTTTTAAATTATAAATGTAAATATCAACTATATTGTTGATTTGTTAGAGACTAAAATAGTAAAATTTGACCCTGAAGTAAATGCAAGTGAAGATTTTGACAAAACTACGTCAGGTGGTCAAAAACACAATAAAGACTAAGTTCTGTAAAACTGATCTTCATTGTTTACATTTACTCCTTTATTTTAAATCTTAGATGGTTAATAAACGTTTCGTTTGAAAATATTTTGTTTACTTTTATGCAAAAAACTATAGTAAACTTAATTAACTTTCATTCCTCACTAACTAGAAACAAAAATGATATGATTTGATGATTAAAATAAGACTTCAAATTCTAACAAACTTATTTAATATTTTGGAATATCAAACAACAAAAAGACATGAAAATATTCATATATGAGCAATTTGATAATTTTATGAATAATTTTGAAGAGAATACGACCTAAAATACAAAATTTACTGAAATTAAGCTTCATAGCAATATCCTAGTAAAATGTATTTATTACAATGGAAAATCTACAAATTTGTCAATTACACATGGTTGATAGCTGACTATGACTTCATCAATACATTATTTAATTTTTCCCAGTTTTTCCCATTTCTTTGTTACTTCAATGTAACACTCAATAGCTTCAACACCTAAATCATCTACAGATATACCTCCTGAAACAATCAAAAAGCTCATCAGAAATTTGCAACTATTGTAAAAATCAATAAATTTTGATTAAAGTATTATTATTATATAAAATATTAAAAGAAATTCTGATTGGAAAGTTTTTAAATTCGAAACAGAAGAAAAGTTTCACCAAAAACATAAATCTACTTATTAAAGAAAACAGCTTGCCGCACAAATCATGTTGATGCACTTTCTGAGACTTTCTTTAAATGTGTGTATACTTATTTGGAACCAAACGTTTGGTTCATTAAGTGGCAGCGTCAGTCCTGGTTTCCAAGAGTGGAAACGACTCAGCACTTGCTTTCGCTGCCAACACTCAAATCAAGCAAGTTCTTACACAATTTAAAGTTTGAGAAAAAGTTGAGGTCGTTTCGTCTTCAAGGTGTCAAATCATTCACTAAACTAAATAACACTTCGACAGAGCACCAGTTATCCTGAGAGAAACTTCGGAAGAAACACCACCCTGCACCAAAGTTTTTTCAAACTTAAAGCATAACTTACTATCTTTTGGCTCACAACTAGCAGGCTTTTGCTCGACCAAACAGATGCGACGGAATGTATCGGCTGACGATGCACTTTCTGAGACTTTCTCTAAATGAGTGTATACATATAAATATGAGTAATAATAAAAGAGAAAAATATTTTTTTTCTGTGTCTTGTATTTCTTAAAAAATTTATTCAACATCTGTTTTTAACAACACTAGTATACAGATTACATTGGATAAAAAATTTCATCGGGTATTTTTACAGTGAGAGTAGCTTATACTCAGCTTTATTAAGCTTTCTTATTCACATTTTTTAGTAGTTGTAACTTTTTAATGTTTGTCATTTTCAAAGTTAAGAACCAAAAATAAAGAAATATAATCAAGAAATTAAGAACCAAAAAAATTAATTATAAACAAGAAAGTTAGAACTAAAATAAAAACTTAATAAAAACTAAATTAATAACTGCTAAATGTTTTATATAATTAAATCCTAAAATGGATAATTTTAAAATTGAAAAAAAAAATTTGATAAAGTATTTAGCGAATAGAATACTTATAAAGAACGTTTACCTTTCAAAAATTGCCATATTTCGAAAACGTTTGAAGTATTTGTTAAGCAGTATATCAATGTTCACTCTGATCAGTTTCAAAAAATGAAATAGAAGTATTTCTTGAAAAAGTAAGTTGTTTTTACTAACTCTGAATGTTTATAATTATAACTTTTAAATGTGCATTTTTATAGACAAAATTGTTAAACAACAACATATTATTTTTAGCTCTCAAAAAAACATTTACCATCTACTGGAAAAGTTATTTTTAATTCTACTTTTATAAAATTATTTATAGTTTTTATAACATAATTAACACAATTTTACAGGAAATTACAACAATGGTTTTAGAAATTTATCTGTCTTTTTCAAAATTTTTCATCACTGACAACCAGATGTTTATTTCACTCAGCACCACATTATTGGTGTTTTACGATACATTGATATATTTTACTATCACAAAATCTACTGATTTTAATCTTTATAACTATCAACCGTCTACGCATTTTTTAATCCGTTAAAGACGAAAACAGCAATATAACCATACCTTCAGTTAAGTAATAAATACCAACCAGTCAGCTCAACTGCATTCAATTTTTTAACAAACAACATTTTCATACATAGTTGTTTGTGAAAGTTTGAATAGCATTCAATTCACTAATCTGACTTCTAATGTCAAATATTTATACAAATTTTCTAAAGTCAAACAATTTTCTAAACAATTTAACTTTTTATGGTTAAATCTTGTTCAAAATCTATATTAATATATAATACTTCTACATTTTATATAGTTAATGACTACAATACGGCAAAAATCTCATTATAAATATATCCAAAACAGAATAACACCATTACTCAATATTTAGCTTTCTACAGCTGAATTGGCCTTTACTTGACGCTTGAATGGTGTTTAACTCTTTCCTAATAATTTGCTAATAAAATAGTTTTTGAGGTATATTATAAGTAAGTGATTAATATGGTATGCTTTACATCATTTATAAATAATCAGATAAAACTTTTTTTTTCTTCTATAAAACAACTATTTGACATAAACTGAAATTTAATTTACTACAGTTTTACCATTTTTGCTATTATATTTGCTTCTCACTTATTTATGTTACCTTAATGTTTGTATATATAAACATAACATAACTTTTCCCGAAGTGTTTGTTTTTAGTTTGCTTTACAATCATAGAATGTTTTCTTTAGATAAGAGAAACAATATATTTCGATAAAGGAAAGAATTCACAGGAAAAGTATTTTTCTATTTAAAGTTTAATAAAGACTTTTTGATTTAACAAACAGAACTCTATAGAGCCGACAAACAAACAAACAAACTGATATTTTTTTCTTAAAGTTTTATTTCAATTAAAATATTTTTATTTTCTTTAAAGAAACATAAAGAAGTTCGGTGTTTGAAACATTGTAAAAGAGATTCACAGACTGTTGCTCAGTGCTGTGTTTCGAAAGCTGCACTCTAAGAGCAGCAGCTATGAATCATGATAAAATCTAGAAGCTAAGATGTCAGCAGCATCCATATGAGCATCAGCTCGGGATAATACAAGAAGATTATTAACACTACTAACATCAGTACCAGCCCTAGCTTCTTGATTTTCTTTAAAATATTCACCGCTTAACAAACGGCTTACTGTTTCTGGCGATTTCTAAAAATGAGAAATAAAGTATCAGTTTAATTTTAACAAAAATAAAATCAACGTACATCAACTGGGAGAATGGTTTTGTTTCTTCCTCCTCGTGTTTTATTTATCCGAAAAACTGTTAAATGCAAAAATGATTAAAAGCAATAAATTTTTGTTTCTACTAACTCTTCCAGTTCATTCCCTTTTGGAGAGACTTCTTTAACCGACAGTACTGGCAGCGTCTACGCACACGTGTTCTTATGTCACAATTTCCTTCTTTTTTACAAGTGAATATCAGTTTCTCATTCCACCAACGAATGAAAAAAGATTTGCAGCCTTGACAACATCGGACACCATAACGCCAACCGCTTTCGGGATGATTGCAGATACAGCAAGCAATATTATTTTCTGAAATTGAAGAAATGACAGTTAATTTGAAAAAAGGTTATAATATTCATTCTATTTACCTTGATTCATTTTCTACTTTGATAGTTAAAACTTCTGCAACTGTTCTTTGGATAAAAAAAACTTATCTTTAAAAATATTTGCGCTTTTTGATTTATAAGCTTGATCGAAATATTAACTTTTGAATAGTAATGAAACTAATCAACTACACCCAACAGCTAGAAGTATTTTTAAACGTCAAATTAGTACTTGATTAAAATTTAATATCCAAGTAATCTGTAATAAAAAATAACTGTGTAATTTGATACTAACTCTTATTTAAGAAAGATTACTCGAAGAAAAACCAAATTTAGAAACACATAAGCATTAAATTATAGTTACTGATGTATGTTAACTTAAGCAATAAGGATACTTTCTTGAATTCTTGTATATAAATACAGTAGTATAGAAAAAGTTTACTTTTTATGTTTAAAATTCTTGCTAAACAAACTTTATGTAAAAATCTGTTGCTTCTACTAACGAAAAAACAAGTATTCTAATCTCAATTATTCTAAAACTAAACATTTTCAATGAAAGCAAAAGAAAAATCGAAATTGTTCAGTTCATCAAATATCTTCAAAAATGTTAGTTTACGAAATTTAAACGCTTTGACTGTACGTCCTCGAAATAGCTTTCAAATAAAACTAAATAACTAAACGAGAGTAGTCATTATATCCTCTATTGAACTAAAAATACCTTTACTGACAGCATTTATGAGTACAAATACTTTTGTAACTATGATACGGGTCTGAGCTTACATCACAGGGCGAACCCCGCAGTACTTTGCTCAGTCCCACGAGGGCTCCTTAAAGCGCTTCACACCATAGCTCAGCCCTTAGAGCCAATCCTTTTGCCAAAATTGCTAATCCAGTTTGTCGACTTCCCTTACTAATATTGTTCAATCGGCTAGTGGCTTTTCATTTTGGAAACTTGTTGCGGATATGGGTACGATCTTGCACCAAAATACCACCATCTCTCTCGGATTTTCGAGAATCAACCCGAGTGCACCGGAGACCAAAAGAGTCGTGATGCTTCGGTGCCGACCGCATCGGCCTGCTTACTAATCACAACAAACTGCCAAAACCAATCTTTACAAGGTAACGACGGTTCGGTAAGACTCGACATTCGAGCATCATCTATCTTCGGACTGGTTGATTCGGCAGGTGAGTTGCTACACAATACTTTTCCGAGTCCAACTTCCATTCCCATCGTTTTGCAGTTGGTATCAAACAAAAAACTTTGTTGTCTCTAATGAATGTCACCGCATCGGACGCACTAACCAAACGTTTGGTTCATTAAATGGCAGCGCCAGTCCTGGTTTCCAAGAGTGGAAACGACTCAGCACTTGCTTTCGCTGCCAACACTCAAATCAAGCAAGTTCTTACACAATTTAAACTTTGAGAAAAAGTTAAGGTCGTTTCGACTTCATGGTGTCAAATCATTCATTAAACTAAATAACACTTCAACAGAGCACCAGTTATCCTGAGAGAAACTTCGGAAGAAACACCACCCTGCACCAAAGTTTTCTCAAACTTAAAGCATACCTTACTATCTTTTGGCTCACAACTAGCAGGCTTTTGCTCGACCAAACAGATGCGACGGAATGTATCGGCTGACGATGCACTTTCTGAGACTTTCTCTAAATGAGTGTATACATATAAATATGAGTAAAAATAAAAGAGAAAAATATTTTTTTTCTGTGTCTTGTATTTCTTAAAAAATTTATTCAACATCTGTTTTTAACAACACTAGTATACAGATTACATTGGATAAAAAATTTCATCGGGTATTTTTACAGTGAGAGTAACTTATACTCAGCTTTATTAAGCTTTCTTATTCACATTTTTTAGTAGTTGTAACTTTTTTAATGTTTGTCATTTTCAAAGTTAAGAACCAAAAATAAAGAAATATAATCAAGAAATTAAGAACCAAAAATAATTAACTATAATCAAGAAATTAAGAACCAAAATAACAACTTAATAAAAACTAAATTAATAACTGCTAAATGTTTTATATAATTAAATCCTAAAATGGATAATTTTAAAATTGAAAAAAAAAATTTGATAAAGTATTTAGCGAATAGAATACTTATAAAGAACCTTTAACTTTCAAAAATTGCCATATTTCGAAAACGTTTGAAGTATTTGCTAAGCAGTATATCAATGTTCACTCTGATCAGTTTCAAAAAATGAAATAGAAGTATTTCTTGAAAAAGTAAGTTGTTTTTACTAACTCTGAATGTTTATAATTATAACTTTTAAATGTGCATTTTTATAGACAAAATTTTTAAACAACAACATATTATTTTTAGCTCTAAAAAAACATTTACCCTCTGCTGGAAAAGTTATTTTTAATTCTACTTTTATAAAATTATTTATAGTTTTTATAACATAAATAACACAATTTTACAGGAAATTACAACAATGGTTTTAGAAATTTATCTCTCTTTTTCAAAATTTTTCATCACTGACAACCAGATGTTTATTTCACTCAGCACCACATTATTGGTGTTTTACGATACATTGATATATTTTACTATCACAAAATCACTGATTTTAATCTTTATAACTATCAACCGTCTACGCATTTTTTAATCCGTTAAAGACGAAAACAGCAATATAACCATACCTTCAGTTAAGTAATAAATACCAACCAGTTAGCTCAACTGCATTCAATTTTTTAACAAACAACATTTTCATACATAGTTGTTTGTGAAAGTTTGAATAGCATTCAATTCACTAATCTGACTTCTAATGTCAAATATTTATACAAATTTTCTAAAGTCAAACAATTTTCTAAACAATTTAACTTTTTATGGTTAAATCTTGTTCAAAATCTATATTAATATATAATACTTCTACATTTTATATAGTTAATGACTACAATACGGCAAAAATCTCATTATAAATATATCCAAAACAGAATAACACCATTACTCAATATTTAGCTTTCTACAGCTGAATTGGCCTTTACTTGACGCTTGAATGGTGTTTAACTCTTTCCTAATAATTTGCTAATAAAATAGTTTTTGAGGTATATTATAAGTAAGTGATTAATATGGTATGCTTTACATCATTTATAAATAATCAGATAAAACTTTTTTTTTCTTCTATAAAACAACTATTTGACATAAACTGAAATTTAATTTACTACAGTTTTACTTTTTTTGCTATTATATTTGCTTCTCACTTATTTATGTTACCTTAATGTTTGTATATATAAACATAACATAACTTTTCCCGAAGTGTTCCTTTTTAGTTTGCTTTACAATCATAGAATGTTTTCTTTAGATAAGAGAAACAATATATTTCGATAAAGGAAAGAATTCATAGGAAAAGTATTTTTCTATTTAAAGTTTAATAAAGACTTTTTGATTTAATAAGCAGAACTCTATAGAGCCGACAGACAAGCAAACAAACTGATATTTTTTTCTTAAAGTTTTATTTCAATTAAAATGTTTTTTTTTTCTTTAGAGAAACATAAAGAAGTTCGGTGTTTGAAACATTGTAAAAGAGATTCACAGACTGTGTCTCAGTGCTGTGTTTCGAAAGCTGCACTCTAAGAGCAGCAGCTATGAATCATGATAAAATCTAGAAGCTAAGATGTCAGCAGCATCCATATGAGCAGCAGCTCGGGATAATACAAGAAGATTATTAACACTACTAACATCAGTACCAGCCCTAGCTTCTTCATTTTCTTTAAAAAATTCACCGCTTAACAAACGGCTTACTGTTTCTGGCGATTTCTAAAAATGAGAAATAAAGTATCAGTTTAATTTTAACAAAAATAAAATCAACGTACATCAACTGGGAGACTGGTTTTGTTTCTTCCTCCTCGTGTTTTATTTATCCGAAAAACTGTTAAATTCAAAAATGATTAAAAGCAATAAATTTTTGTTTCTACTAACTCTTCCAGTTCATTCCCTTTTGGAGAGACTTCTTTAACCGACAGTACTGGCAGCGTCTACGCACACGTGTTCTTATGTCACAATTTCCTTCTTTTTTACAAGTGAATATCAGTTTCTCATTCCACCAACGAACGAAAAAAGATTTGCAGCCTTGACAACATCGGACACCATAACGCATACCGCTTTCGGGATGATTGCAGATACAGCAAGCAATATTATTTTCTGAAATTGAAGAAATGACAGTTAATTTGAAAAAAGGTTATAATATTCATTCTATTTACCTTGATTCATTTTCTACTTTGATAGTTAAAACTTCTGCAACTGTTCTTTGGATAAAAAAAACTTATCTTTAAAAATATTTGCGCTTTTTGATTAATAAGCTTGATCGAAATATTAACTTTTGAATAGTAATGAAACTAATCAACTACACCCAACAGCTAGAAGTATTTTTAAACGTCAAATTAGTACTTGATTAAAATTTAATATCCA
The DNA here is from genome assembly GCA_034620365.1 of Pegea sp. RAD2-039. Taxonomy (NCBI): domain Eukaryota; kingdom Metazoa; phylum Chordata; class Thaliacea; order Salpida; family Salpidae; genus Pegea; species Pegea sp. RAD2-039. Next base: position 23,034 of record JAQGEQ010000226.1, read on the forward strand.
AGTAATCTGTAATAAAAAATAACTGTGTAATTTGATACTAACTCTTATTTAAGAAAGATTACTCGAAGAAAAACCAAATTTAGAAACACATAAGCATTAAATTATAGTTACTGATGTATGTTAACTTAAGCAATAAGGATACTTTCTTGAATTCTTATATATAAATACAGTAGTATAGAAAAAGTTTACTTTTTATGTTTAAAATTCTTGCTAAACAAACTCTATGTAAAAATCTGTTGCTTCTACTAACGAAAAAACAAGTATTCTAATCTCAATTATTCTAAAACTAAACATTTTCAACGAAAGCAAAAGAAAAATCGAAATTGTTCAGTTCATCAAATATCTTCAAAAATGTTAGTTTACGAAATTTAAACGCTTTGACTGTACGTCAACGAAATAGCTTTCAAATAAAACTAAATAACTAAACGAGAGTAGTCATTATATCCTCTATTGAACTAAAAATACCTTTACTGACAGCATTTATGAGTACAAATACTTTTGTAACTATGATACGGGTCTGAGCTTACATCACAGGGCGAACCCCGCAGTACTTTGCTCAGTCCCACGAGGGCTCCTTAAAGCGCTTCACACCATAGCTCAGCCCTTAGAGCCAATCCTTTTACCAAAATTGCTAATCCAGTTTGTCGACTTCCCTTACTTACATTGTTCAATCGGCTAGTGGCTTTTCATTTTGGAAACTTGTTGCGGATATGGGTACGATCTTGCACCAAAATACCACCATCTCTCTCGGATTTTCAAGAATCAACCCGAGTGCACCGGAGGCCAAAAGAGTCGTGATGCTTCGGTGCCGACCGCATCGGCCTGCTTACTCATAACAACAAACTGCCAAAACCAATCTTTACAAGGTAACGACGGTTCGGTAAGACTCGACATTCGAGCATCATCTATCTTCGGACTGGTTGATTCGGCAGGTGAGTTGCTACACAATACTTTTCCGAGTCCAACTTCCATTCCCATCGTTTTGCAGCTGGTATCAAACAAAAAACTTTGTTCTCTCTAATGAATGTCACCGCATCGGACGCACTAACCAAACGTTTGGTTCATTAAATGGCAGCGCCAGTCCTGGTTTCCAAGAGTGGAAACGACTCAGCACTTGCTTTCGCTGCCAACACTCAAATCAAGCAAGTTCTTACACAATTTAAACTTTGAGAAAAAGTTAAGGTCGTTTCGTCTTCATGGTGTCAAATCATTCACTAAACTAAATAACACTTCGACAGAGCACCAGTTATCCTGAGAGAAACTTCGGAAGAAACACCACCCTGCACCAAAGTTTTCTCAAACTTAAAGCATACCTTACTATCTTTTGGCTCACAACTAGCAGGCTTTTGCTCGACCAAATAGATGCGACGGAATGTATCGGCTGACGATGCACTTTCTTGAGACTTTCTCTAAATGAGTGTATACATATAAATATGAGTAAAAATAAAAGAGAAAAATATTTTTCTGTGTCTTGTATTTCTTAAAAAATTTATTCAACATCTGTTTTTAACAACACTAGTATACAGATTACATTGGATAAAAAATTTCATCGGGTATTTTTACAGTGAGAGTAACTTATACTCAGCTTTATTAAGCTTTCTTATTCACATTTTTTAGTAGTTGTAACTTTTTTAATGTTTGTCATTTTCAAAGTTAAGAACCAAAAATAAAGAAATATAATCAAGAAATTAAGAACCAAAAATAATTAACTATAAACAAGAAAGTTAGAACTAAAATAACAACTTAATAAAAACTAAATTAATAACTGCTAAATGTTTTATATAATTAAATCCTAAAATGGATAATTTTAAAATTGAAAAAAAAAATTTGATAAAGTATTTAGCGAATAGAATACTTATAAAGAACCTTTAACTTTCAAAAATTGCCATATTTCGAAAACGTTTGAAGTATTTGCTAAGCAGTATATCAATGTTCACTCTGATCAGTTTCAAAAAATGAAATAGAAGTATTTTCTTGAAAAAGTAAGTTGTTTTTACTAAACTCTGAATGTTTATAATTATAAACTTTTAAATGTGCATTTTTATAGACAAAATTGTTAAACAACAACATATTATTTTTAGCTCTAAAAAAACATTTACCATCTGCTGGAAAAGTTATTTTTAATTCTACTTTTATAAAATTAGTTATAGTTTTTATAACATAAATAACACAATTTTACAGGAAATTACAACAATGGTTTTAGAAATTTATCTGTCTTTTTCAAAATTTTTCATCACTGACAACCAGATGTTTATTTCACTCAGCACCACATTATTGGTGTTTTACGATACATTGATATATTTTACTATCACAAAATCACTGATTTTAATCTTTATAACTATCAACCGTCTACGCATTTTTTAATCCGTTAAAGACGAAAACAGCAATATAACCATACCTTCAGTTAAGTAATAAATACCCACCAGTTAGCTCAACTGCATTCAATTTTTTAACAAACAACATTTTCATACATAGTTGTTTGTGAAAGTTTGAATAGCATTCAATTCACTAATCTGACTTCTAATGTCAAATATTTATACAAATTTTCTAAAGTCAAACAATTTTCTAAACAATTTAACTTTTTATGGTTAAATCTTGTTCAAAATCTATAATAATATATAATACTTCTACATTTTATATAGTTAATGACTACAATACGGCAAAAATCTCATTATAAATATATCCAAAACAGAATAACACCATTACTCAATATTTAGCTTTCTACGGCTGAATTGGCCTTTACTTGACGCTTGAATGGTGTTTAACTCTTTCCTAATAATTTGCTAATAAAATATTTTTTGAGGCATATTATAAGTAAGTGATTAATA